>CAEGAD010090732.1:0-282636 GCA_903067055.1 Poeciliopsis paucimaculata
TATATATATATACACATATATATGGCATAATTAAATAATCTAATAGTCATCCATTTTACTTGATCCTATATTATATTGTATAAAATCACATTTTATTATATGATACAGTTGAATCAAAACAAACTGAATCATAACAAAACATAACTGAGAGGTCAGGAAGTATTTTTAACAGGTCTTTGGTGCTTGTGTCTCTTTGATTCATTCAAGACATGAACTGTATCTGTTGAAAAGAGACATATTGGCCCAAAATATTTCACAACCTATGCTAGAGCTGTGGTCTTACTGCCAAATGCAGAAATACACTGCCCCATCAGAGCCAGTAGGAGTGTCAGTGCGATCAATCACTCTAATGTATGAGCTGCAGCTATGCTAACGGGGAGGAAACAGCTGACAATTACAGAAAAACAATTTATTCGCCACCAATTGATGGTCATGCTTACTCGCCTGCATGTGCACGGCAAGCTCCCTTGTCAGGGAGGAGCTGTAGCAAAGCAGGTAACAAGAAGGGTGTGAGCAGCACATACATGAAGGTGATTGACAGCGCTGAGACGCTTCTCCTGGCTCTGATTGGTTGTTTCTGACTGACCGGTGTATTTTTGAAGGTAGCAGCAGGACCTCACGGAGAAGGCAGAGGAGCTTAACTTTTTCCACAGATCATCTGTATTATACTATCACAACATAGTGACAGTTTTATCAAATATGTTAAACATGTTTTTTTTGTAAAAAAAAAAAACAACAACAACAAAAAACGTTACATACTGCATCTCTAACAACAACCCCCAAAATGCAGTATCGACAGCCTACTGCCCTGGTCCCCCTTTTTCTTAAGTCCAGTCCTGGATGTTTATTGTTTGGTGTGCAGGATTGTGAACACATCACATCTGCTCTGATTGTGTATCTCTCCATGTAGATGTAATTGGCCTTTTACAAGACAATCTCAGCACTGCTCTCTGAGCTGGATTCGCAGGTATCTGCACGGGCTCCTCCGATGTTGTGTATGTTTTTTTTTTTTATCTATTTTTTTTTTTTTTTTTTTAAGCCACCTGAAGTGGAGAGAGCTCACACATCAGCTGTGTCACTGCCTTTCTTCTCCACATATCTTCTGCACTGCTGAGTCACTGGCTCCACTGGGATTAACCGGTCTCTAGCAGGCAGTGATTAGCGTCCCCTCCACTTGCAGTCGCTAGCGCTGCAAGCTCTCTAAAGCAGGGGAAGTGTTCTGTCCCTGTTATTATTTTTGCTTTCCACAGTTTTTTTTTGTTTTGTTTTTTTTCAAATGACTACACATTCCCTGGAAGATGAAGTGTGGATGATCTGTTTGAGAGGTTTAACCTCAAAAGATGTGTTATTTCTGTGACAGTCTATATTAAAAGTAGCTAAATGCGAGCTAAAGCAAAGAGTGGAAACAGACTGCTGTACAACTACTGCTGTGTTCCTCTCTTGCATAAAGCCTTGTTGTGTAGCAACCTGTTGTGCTTTTGGCATAATTGAATAAAAGTGTGTTCAAAGACAGAGTGTGCCTTTAATCTTTTTTTTTTCTTTTTTTTTTTCTGTAAAACATCTCCATTTCTCCAGAGTCTTTTATGCCTGAAAGCATTAAGATGACACTGATCCTCCATGAATGTCAGTCAAGGTTGTTTCACTGTCAGAGCTTTGAAGCAGCACGTGTGGAAAGGGCTTCTTTTGCAACAACGTAGATTGTAATGTCCTCCTCTTTTTCTTTCACGATTCCAAAGGTTGTCTCTTCTCCTCTACATCTGCGCTAAGTTTATGACACTGTAAATATGTAACCAAGCGGTTGCACTGAAGTATGGTGGAAGGAATGGAAAACTTGTATATGTGTGTGTATGTCTAGGTGCGTAGGTATGTGTGTGTGCAAGGGGGTGGATCTGTAAGTTAAGAAGATGGGACCACCCAACACATGCCCACACACACCTGGACAGAGGTAATACAGAACCTTCAGGAGCTCAGGTAGGTTATTTCTTGTTTTGTAGGAATAGTTCATAAATAAACCATGCTTGTCATTGAAAATTATTTCAGATTCGTACTTAAGGTGCTCACAGGTGTGGTGTATATTACAACTGTGTAAGAAAGGGTCGAGTTTCTTCTTAGCAAAGTTGATATCATATTTTGTGTGAAACATACATGTTTATGTACATAAACATGTATGTTTATGTACATAAACATACATAAACTGTATGTTTATGTATGTTTAATACATAAACATACAGTTTATGTATTAAACTGTATGTTTAATACATAAACATACAGTTTATGTATTGTAAACTGTATGTTTACAATACATACAAACATACAGTTTGTATGTATTGTAAAAAGTATCTCCTCCAAACCATTGATACAGATTAAATAGGTATATATGTTAAAAAGTAAATTTAGATTACTTAATTTGGATGTTCTTATCAATCTCACTTTTTTTAGAGGTTTTTTGTTGCTGTACGTCTTCGTTAAAGTCACTTTGTATCAACACTGCGGAAAGCACAGCTAGTTTTTCATACTCCGTCTATTACTTTCATTTGACTGTTCAAGGTTCAAGGTTAATGAATATTGGAGCCATAATGCATTAATGAGTAACCTCTTTCCCCTTGGTGAATGTCCTCAAGCTCACTGATGGATGGAAAAGGCCAGGTCACATAATACATAGAGCAGTGAAGTCCATAATTCAGTGAGGTGTGTTTCACCTGAAAGGAGAGACAGTCAAGGAAAATGTTAGTCTGTTAATCTGTGGGAGTTAATGATTATAGGTCAAAAGATGTAGCCCGAATGAAAAGGTTTTCTCTCTGTGTGTGTGCGTGTAGTTCAAGGGTAATGGTAGAAGGAATGGAGAGTAAAAGATCAATAATACCATTAGCCTCTTTAAATTCCCAGCAAAGATCAAGGCAGTCACATTGTGGCTGCAGCAGGAAACCTAATGAGGCAATTTGTCAGAACACACACCGTATAGAGTTTCTGTGCCTTTCATTAAGCGTTCATCTAAAATAAAGAAGCTGAAATTAATGAACTTCAACAGTTTTTAGGCGTACACTAAAATGAAAGTCATCTTAAACAAAAATACTTTCGCCTTTACGGCTGGAAAAAGCATTCAGACATCAAACCTGATGAGAATACTCAGCAATGTGACAAAGAACTGTAATAAACGATTTAACAATTTGGATTTTGATGGCCCTCCGGATGCGGTATGTATTTGTTATTAGAGTTTTGTTCACTTTTTGCTTTCTGTTCGTACAGCTGAGTCAAGAGAATTCACACAAACAAAACACCATGTCTTCGGCAAAAGGTGAGTAAAGCCGCTCATTACTACTTGATAACAGTAAGTGGAAAAACACTTTAGCATGGCACCGTGCAATTACGCAATCACAGTCACTCTCAGCACAACAAACAGCTGCAAACTAATAAATCCCACCTTACTACCTTACACAAGCTGACATCCATTTTTTATTCTGCTTCTTTGAAACTTGAGCATAAACATAAACGTCCTGTAGCGTTGCAGTACTTTGTCACTGAGGTGGCTTTTGATACGGGCAGTAGCCCTCACCACTTAAGGTGGTGTTGTGTCACGGATAGCAGGGAAATAACCGTCTTCCATTGTGTATCTTCTGTTGCTCATTGTTTGTCAAGTTAATACTGAGTTGATGCTAAATGTATTGTGCACAGTGAAAACAAATATGCCAAAAACCCGCAGCCAGCAAATGACACCGGAGGTAGTATTTTATTAAACTGAACTTCCTATTCAAGTAGGAAGTTAAATGACTTTTTCTGTGTCATTGATGCGATCTGTACTCCAATACAATTACACAGTTAATTTATGCTTAACAAGGGGTAGATTACTTTAAAAGTAATATAAAACCTGTTATAGTTTCACTTTAAAAACATCCTTTTTAATTTTTTTTTTTTTTAAGTTTTCTGCTTGTGTCCATTCCTTGTCTCCGCTCAGATGCAGCAACTGACTGGGATGCAGACTTTACATACGGTGAGTAGTTGTTTCCTGGAAATCTACATTTGACACTAGAACAGTGTGCTGCATATATTGCCAGCATGAATTATAAAAAAAGAATTTTTCAAATAGGCAATTAAAGAAAAACAGAAGGATTATTGGCTGCATGGTGGCGCAGTTGGTAGCACTGTTGTCTTGCAGCAAGACGGTCCTGGGTTTGATTCCTGCCCCCGGGGTTTTTCTGAACGGACTTTGCATGTTCTCCCTGTGCATGTGTGGGTTCTCTCCGGGTTCTCCGGCTTCCTCCCACAGTCCAATTAACTGTCAGGTTAATTGGTCTCTCCTTAGGTGTGAGTGTGTGTGTGCATGGTTGTTTGTCCTGTTTGTTTCTGACTTGCTCTGCGACAGACTGGTGACCTTTCCAGGGTGACCCCGCCTCTCGCCCCACCTTGTCCCTAATGGGGTCGTTAGCTGGACTCCATTAGGAACAAGGTGTTAGAGGATGGATGGACGGGGAAGGATTATTGAGCATAAAAAGAGAAAAGTAGATTATAGCGTTAGAGTAATTGTGATGAATTGGTGATGGTTTTTTTGTGTAAATTTTAAGACTATGAAACACTGCGTGTGGGAGGACTCACCTTTGCTGGGGTTGTCGTGTTCCTTTCCTTCGTTCTGTTGCTTGGTAAGTCTTTCTCAACCTTATGTTTGCACGATTGGGCCTTAAAAGAGATATAATGAAAAGGAGAACAGTGAAATGTGAGTACTGAATCTGGATTCCTCCAGTCAGCGTTTGGCTGGAAAGACTTCATTGGCTTCGAAACAAGTAGTTAAAAGGCAGCCAGAAAATATTAATATTCAGTTTATGGAGCTTGGCTACTGCAATGCTACCATAAACTGATGTTTTGATTTTGATACAAATAAAAAAAATAAATAAATCGTTTTTTTTCATTTTCTTCTTAGGTAACAGGATCAGAAACTGTGGCAAACCCAAGGTGAGTTTGCCCATGTCCAAATCTCACATGGATTTATAGGGACATCTGCTGGTCATAATGGGAATCACATTTTTAACCAGTGGTTGGTAAATTTGTGCCACTGTTCCAGTATGAAACACCGACTAGAGATTTTTACTTCTACTTAGAAATACTTATTTAAGCTGTTTTATTTGTTTGGTTGGCCTAATAGAAACCACCACCTTCAGATTGTGAGTTGAAAGCCATAGTTTTTGTAGAACCACTGGTTTAAAATATCAATGACATGGTGATTTTTTTTAGTCATAAAAGGTGATATTAACATTCAATGGTGATTACATTAAGTCTAACGTATTTGTTATTATCCTCAGCGTAAACCTGTTGTAGAAGAAGATTACTGAGCCAAGCAATGGAAGCAACCGGAAAACACAAAAGGATGCAAGAATATGCTACTGTCAATTGTTAAGTGTGTGACATGAAAACATTTTGTATTACTAAAGTATATGTAACCAGAATGCATTGTGACTGTAATCACTGATTTCTTGAGCCACAAGAAGACGATACCTGAATGCAGTAAAGAAAACTTCCTTTCATTTTCATGAGATGCTCGCCTGCTCTTTGTGTTTGGTGTTTCCCCTTTTTTGTGTTTGTTTAGTGAAAGTGTAATTCCTAATTTAAAAATTAAAGAATATAACCACCGAGAGTTATAATCAAGTAAGTTCAGTTTTTTTTCCACAGACATTTATGGTGCAGTAAAGTGCACTAGTAGTTAGTTGTGAGTCAAAACTTTCTGTTGTGTTTATGTGAATGTGTCATTTTTAGCTTTGCAGTACATTTACTACACCTGAGGACGTAGATAATTTTAACACTGGCGTTCAGTATATGAACAGAACATGATTTATTCTTGTTTATATTTATTGTATTGCAATAATGTCATTAATGAAAATTATAAAAAATAGAAAAAATACTTTTTTTTTTCCATTATTGACTCACTGAAAGATTTATTAATTCCAAAAAATGTAATCAAGGAAAATCAAAAAGAATGCATTTGCAGCTTGGCTTCTTGGTAGTGAGAAAAAGAAAACACAAGATGGGGCTACTGGACAAGAGAAAAACAACACGACCGGCTGCAAAAACTCTCTAGGCCGAAACTCCAAAGCTCCTGTTTGAAGACACAGGAAGCACTGAGGGAAATGACAAGTAAGTGAAAAGTTGTTGAAGGACAGTCAGAGATCTAAAGATCTGTCTGTGCAAGTTATGGTATTCGTTTTGTTTGTTTTGTTTAAAAACATCAGGACGGGAACAACATCGACAGAGGAACTAATTCTCCAAACAGATGAAGCTTATCAGATAAATGAGGATGCGTCATGTGTTTTGTGGTCTCACTGGAAAAAAAGCGATCCTCTGTTGCCGTTGGTCACTAAACAAAAACTGGATCAAGCACTTTGCCCTCACATCAGAGTCTACTGAAGCTGATCCGTGACAGCGTGGGCCTCTGTTTTTTTTTTGTTTTTTGTTTTTTCTTTTTAATGATGCCTTCATAGCTGACAAAGCACATAAATCATATCAGCAGAAAAACCACACCTGATTAATAACCCCAGAATAAATAAGTCATTACAAGTAGAGACAGGCGCTGTCAATCGAGTGAGTCCCAAGGACCTCCAGTTCTCCATCCATCTCTGTCTGGCACTCCTCTTTGTTCCCACCCGGAATGAAGCCCCCGGACTTCATTATTTAAAAAAAATGAAGTTGTAGAAGTTGCTGCTTTGTAGTGAAGTAAACAGTTCTTCACCCCCCACTCTCTGATACCAGCAGCATCTCCTGGGCTTATTTCAGTTGTTTTCCATCAGGGTTTCAGCTGAGGTAAGCGTGAGAAGCCACCTGATAACATTGCATCAGAAGGGGGAAGTTTAGAGAGCAATAGAACCACATACTGTTGCAAATTATGCTGGACAGGTGTGAGAGCTGATCAGATAGAGTTCCCACGAGTCTTTACGGGACTGGCTACTTGTTCAGAGTCCTGCCCAGAAAGCTAACAGCCTCGGGGGTTTCCTGCAAAAAGCAAACAGGTGGAGGCATTTAACACTTCCTTACTTAGCATCTTTATGAAATGCTTAAAGACATACGAGGAAGAGCGGTGCCTTGTGAAGCTATTCAGACAACTCGAGCTTGTTCATGATTTTATTTAGGGGTACTGTAGTTGAGAAGGCAAAGTACACATAAACCAATCATCAAATTTCAAATGGGGGAAGGAGAGACGTGTATGTCACCACTACTTAGGAATTATACACTACTTTGTTTTGGTTGCAAAAATCCCCATTAAATACATATTTTCAATTTATATTTTGCATCATAAATATACCTATTTGTGGTTGTAATTTGACAACATTTGGAAAAGATCAAGATATTTTAATTCATATTGTAACACTGACCATATTAGAAAAAAAAAACTTTAGATTATAGATTGCATATCAATTATAAACGTAAAAAAAAAAGAGCACAAAAATACACAAGTCAGCCCTGAAAATAAATGCAGACACGTTGTGCTTCACTGCACAAATTACCTGCATCACTACTATAAGAACAAGTAGGTCGTCCATACTAGCGTGGTTTTGGTCATTTTAAATGGAAAGTAATTTACAGAGAATAATTTGTGGCATTGCAATAGAATAGCAAGATGTTCTTTAGTTTTTTGGGGGTTTTTTTTTATCTTGTGTTTTTATATTCCTTCAGAGTTTGCTTGGTTATAGTTGGTAAGGTGTGAGCTAAAAGCACACAAGTGTGTTTAGTTATATTTTCATGATATGTTTCAAAGGATCACGTTTCATCAGCTCATGCTTTTTCTCGTCTCCTTCTGTCTTGGGTCTGTTTTCCTTTCCTATGTAACCATTTGTTGTTGACTTAACATTATGCAACAGACCAGAAAGTCAAAGTGATGAGTGTCCACAGTAGTTTCATTCTGTTTCTTTGACCCTTATTTATACGACTCTTTAAATGATCTGATTACTGCAGTTTCTTTGAATGGCTGCTCAGTTTCATGTACTGTTGATCTCTTTCAACGATGTGTGTGTAGTCACGTTGGATGCAAGGGCAAATAACTTCAACAAGCAGAGCCATTCTCACCTTTTTGCAACTAAAAATTAAATTAAGAATGAACTGATGGGAAACGCTTAAACATTTATTAGACAAGCGATACCACTAGAATGAAACAGTCCTTTTTTTGTGATTTTTTTTCCCCATCTCATCCTTTTGAGGTTGCAGTTAAGCTAAAGCCTTTTCCATCTTTCATTCTGTCAGACAGATTTTAGCTTGTATGAGGCCCGTGTTTTCCTAACCCTGCACACGTCTTTTGCTTTACTGAACAACTAAGTCTTCTGATTTGTTAACTCTCCGAGCCTTGTTTCAAAATTACCAATGAAGAGACAGAATGAGCTTATTGGTTAGTTTGACAGGTTGTGCCTGCCCACCAACAATCAAATATGGCTCAGCAGGAGAATAAGAGTTTTGATCACACTGAACACAGCCAAACTTGCACCCTTGCAGATTTTTAGTCTGTCTTGGGTCCAAAGTAAATTTTTAGCATGCTGCATGGTTGCTGGTACCCCTGGTATAGTTGTGTAAAATGCCTCAAAATAATTAAGTTTGATTGGAGCTTCACATTCTGGATTCTGGATATATTTGGTCGTCATAGAAACAGATAACTGAATACAGTGAGATACAGTTTGTCACTTCAAATGAATAAAACTTGGTACTAATCTTTTAACCAAGTTTGGTTAAAACAGTTTTTTTTTTTTTTACAGACAAGCAACTATGACATACATTTTTCTAAATAAGTGTTGCTTGGTGGTTTTGTCCTGGTTAATTTGATGAAAATACTGTTGCACTGTAATTGCTTCCTTATCTCTGAAAAATCTGCTGTATATTGAAAGTGGTTTTGACTATATTTCTTAGTGCTGAAATCGAGTTTGACATTTTTGTATTTCAACGTTACTCACTAGTTCTACATGCGTTTCCATTGTACAATAACTATGACGTGACACAGGGGCCCGACTTTATTAGTCACTTGCCTAGCTTGCTGCCACTCACAGTGAGCAAGTTGGTAATGGAGGTAAAGTATACAATTCTCCAAATAAACTGCTGGAAAACTGGAGCAAAGAGTGGCATTTTAAACAAACCATGTGGCAACTAAAAACCATGACAATTACTTATTAGAAAGAAAAAAAAAAGCGATAGTCTTTACCAGTAAACTAAAAATGGTTCATTGCTGGATATTTCAGCAGATGATGCAAAACATTTGAAAAAGTCAACAATTATAGGTTAACAGACACAAAATCAACTTTCCTCTATGGCAATATCAAAAGCAAGATTAAAATCTTGCTTTAACGAAGGAAATATTTTTTTAAAATAACATTACATGTCAGAAATCTGGCACTGATCGAATGTTCAAGGAATCTACTTTCAGTCACATAAAACTTTTTCATTAATAGCCAAAAGAGAACTAAGTCAGTATGTGCTGTAATCATATTATTGATAACATCTTCAGCTGTGGCCACTGGGTGTCACCAGATATCTCTGATCAATATCTGCGCATATGATATGCATCTAAGGTGTTTAACATATTCAAATTGCTATGACTTCACCATTTTATTTAATTTTATTACTAAGCGTTGCATACTTCACTTTATATTATTGAAGATGAAACCTGAAGCCAAAAACCACGCTGAGGTGTCACCGAATTTGGAGTAAGAGCAGCAAATCTCCAGGTTGTCCCAAAGAGGACGCCTCCAGCAGCAGCCATCTTGGAAGTACGGCTATCGTCTTGGTATGATGTTTGTGTCGAAGGTGCTACATCTGCTTCTGAATCTCTTCACTCCCTGTATTTGTTTTGCTCTCCGTGTTTCACATATGTTTGTCTTTTTACCTTGCACGTCTCTCGGAGCATGTAGATGGTCTCATTTGCAAACCAGGGAGGGGAAAAACAAGAGAAAATATGAAGACATGAAATCTGGCTGAAGGTCCTCCCCCCTGCTCTCTTTGCCCCGCCTTCAACAGAAAATACACCTCCACTGCCCCTCACCCCAGTCCATAACTATCCTCTTCAGCTCATTTGAATAAATTAACACCCCTCGATGTCTTATGGGCATGTACTGTCACGCGTGTGCAAACACAACCACGTTCGAGCAAATGAATCCCCGACGAGAACAGCCGGAGATGTTCGTCCCGCGCTTCGCCGTCATACATACGCATTCTCAGATGTGCTGAGACACTTTCTGCTACAACTATCACGCATGCTTAGTTGAAGGCAAACACAAGATTGGCTGGTAGCTTCCTGTTAATGTGCTGCTGTATATGGTCGTGTGTGTGTGTGTCTGTGTATGTGTGTGATTCATTTTAGCCTAATGCAGCATGTGAAGACGGAAAGGCTGGCCCCGCTGAGAAACTCTGAAGTCTACGACAATCTGTGGCCTCTTTTATGTGTTTCTAGAGTGTGTATTCTGCCTGAAATTGTCCTATTTGTCTAAGGGTTGACAAACTATGCCATTTGACCAATCAACTGATTCAGTCTGCTCCACCAATCGAAACTGTCCTCCATCATTCCCATGCCGGCACTTCTCTTCATTCTCGTCTTGATCTCAGTGACCTTGCGCAGAGCTAAGAAGCAAAGCCATGCACACTTTCCTCCTAATTTTAACCTTGCGGAGGTTTCACCGGGCTTTGGGCAATGCATTAATGCCGGACACATTAATGCAAATATGATCCTGGCACGTTTGGCAGTGCCTAAGGGGCGTCTCTGATTGTCTACACATGAAACTCTTCTGTTTTTCAGTTAACTCTCTTCCTTCCACTTTCCCTATTGCATATCCTTTATATCCTCCTCCCTTATATTTTGAAGAACAGTGGTGCATAGCAATGTGCAAAGGGATAGAAGGAAATAGGTGTGGTGGCCCTGTCCTAGACTTCTGTTCTCACTCTCAGTCTCTGGAGCTCTCCGGGAGCTACTTGCTTTTTCTCTGGCCCGGCCGGCTGGCCGGCCGAGCTCAAACTGTCAGTCCCCATGACGATCACTGGCTGACGTATCGCATAACCTGCTTGGTGCTGTCACACCAACTCGCGTCATCCCCCCTAAGCATCTTGCCACATTGCTTTTAGGAGACAGACCTCGTGTGTTATCATACAAGGCAGATGGCTGATGCTTCTGTACAAAGAGCTTTAGTGTGTTGAGTCCTGTCCCATGGCCTGTTTGTTTCTGACCAGTGAGGTAGCAGAATGCAGGAAAGAAGTGGTGAGGTTAGCACAAGATAGTCAGATAAAGAGGTTGAGACAGACAGGCTACCTAGCGCCTCTGATTTATTGACTTAACAAATTCTAACTGGTGAGGATCGCAAACCCTCAAATGTTTTTGGTCACAATCTGTTGGACTTTGCGCTTAGTTTGACTGTTTTGGTTAAGTTGTTCCATCTGGTGTTTTATTTTTGTGTTCTTAATCACCTGTGCTACTTTGACCTCTGTCTCAGTTTCCTTCTGCCTATTTAAACTTCATAAGTTTTTTTTTCTTATTATTTTTAGTGTTTAAAACATTTGGCTATGAAAGCAAAATTAAATACTAATATATTCTAAAACATTAATAATGGAAATTATGCATTTATTGCAATACTTACTGGAAACAATTGACTATGGTTGTCTGTTTTATGATCCAGCTCTGACCCTGCACATTGATAGATCTAAGACATAAACAACTATGATCAATTTTTTAATACATTAATAATATTTTTCAGCAATGTTGCAAAAAATAGATTCATATGGTCTAATTTTCTCATAAATTGGTTGCAAATTTGACAAGATTTTCATTTTCAATTATATATATATTTTTTTACTTCAGTCAATGTATAACAATCCAAATAAATAAAAGCAATCAGGATAGGTATGGATTTTGGTTTTAAATGTGTACATAAGTATCACAAAACCCATGGATTTTTATTTATGAATATTATCATGCCATCAGAATGACAAACCACACCATGCTTAGTGCGCTTGATGCTCCAAAAGATTTAGATCCACACAAGTACTCACTCTCTGCCTCTGTGTATATCACTTTTACTGCATGGTGTTTGTGTATTCCTGTTTTTTGGCTCCGTGTGTGTCGGAAAGAAGAGAGACAGATCGCGTGGGTTTGTGGGTTTCCACCTGTTACATAATAAAGAGTGGAGGCAGAATCTGCTTCCTTCCCTGGCACACTACAGCGGCTCCTCAGTGGGAGTGCAAGGGCTCCACAGCTTGCCTCAGCTCCACTAAACGACAAGAAATGCTTTTTGATTATGCCTCTCAAAACATCGCCTTACACTCTAAAACCTGCTGGGTCAGTTCTTTAACCCAAATGCTTGGTTAGTACCATCAGGACAGATGCTGGGGAGTTTTGAGAAAATAAGTTTGTTGGGTTGGAGGAGAGAGTAAAACAGAGACTCGTTATTTTTTACAGGCACACGTTTTTTTTGTTGTTGACCTAATTACTCTTCAATTAACGTCTTCCTCGGGATAAAATAAAAATGGGTAAGATGGCAAAATAATGCTGCTTACTTATGGTAAAGTCAGTGGTTCGGCCAATGATTTTGTTCACACTAGAGATCAAGGTTGCTCACTTTGGAGACAATTAGCCTTTATGCTAATAACTATACATAACTAGCTCCTGGTGTGCACTGATCAGTATTTCTTAAAACTTGTCAAAGTGGCTGACCAGTGATCATGTGATCAGGATCGTGGACAGCCAAGGTTCCTGGATGCATATAGAAAGTGAAAGCTGGCCTAGTCTAGATTGTGTTTATTATTGACTGTTCTTGTAATTGCACTTGTAAGCATTAAATATTTGATTTTTAAGCCATTGGAGTTAAAAAACAAAAAAAAAAAAAAAACTTGGGTTAGGAAAATACCTCCAAGTGGGTTGTGTTCTAAGCCAGCAATTCTTTAGAGCGTAGCCAGGCAGAGAGCTGTTTTGGAGTTCATGTCAAGCAAAGACTGTTAAATATCACATGAGTTGTACATTTGTTATGACAATAAGTGAGGTATTCCTTGGAGGTCAGTGCAAAGAGCCAGATTATGTCCTGTTGTGGATGACAAGGTGGCGAAACACATCCCAGCCATCAACCGTTAAAAGATGGGTTACACACTGACCAGGTTACCTGTCCATAAAAATGTCTTACTTGCAAATGTAAAAGAGTGTTTACATAGTGACCAGGAAACATGCCGGCTATACATTCAAATTTGCTCCATGACGCAGAACTTGCAAAATACTTGGATGCGTCTCTGTTCACGCCTGCTATTAAAAGCTGCATGTCAGGGATGCTCAAGTTCAGTCCTGCTACCATCACGCAACTTCTAGACGCATCTCTGCTCCAACACACCTGAGTCACATAGCTGTATTCCATCACCAGTAACTCATACAATCTTGGAGCGACCCTGATTGAGACGTCTATTAAATTATACCCCATCTCAGTAAAGTTACTGGTTCTATTCTCGATTTTTTTCCCCCCTTAATTTGCGTCTCGATAACTATTTTCTTAACATTATTATCGAAATTATCATCTGCGTAAAGGACGCTGTCTGTAGCCATATGTGGGCAGAGCGCGTTCCGACTCTCCGCTTGAAGGAAGCGGACTCCAAAGCGTCTTTGCGCTTCCTCTCATCCATCTCACCTGGAACTTTAACACTTCATGATCCTTTTTTAGTTTTACTATCACACTCAGTTTCAAGATTGTTTTACGATTGAGAACATCAGAACCAAACCATCTTAAACTTTCATGCAAGAGAGATTTTTTTATTTAGTTTGAACTCGGATTTTCCTCAGTTTAGAGTATGAACTCATCAGGTCATTGCGCGTAAAAGTGTTGTCTCCAGCGAGGTTTTCTCTTCCCCCCCCCCCCGCACATCTGAACAGTGCGTTATCGGTGTATCTCTCCAACACACGGGGCATCATTTGGATAGCGGGGGTGGAGCGAGCAGCAGCCTGTCCCGGTAAGGGGAGGGGAGAACGGGGAGCAGAGGCGGTTCTTTCCTCGGCTCTTCGCTTTTTCGGCGCTGGAGAGTGTTGGGACCAGGGCTGGAGAAGACCGCCGGGGAGCATCAGAGAAAAGATCCGGTCCTGTGCACGGAGCCTCGACTGGACGAACGCGGCGCCGTGCGCTTTTCTTTTGTTGGGGGGGGGACTGCACAACATTCCTGTGAAATATAACTGCTATTAATGGCATGTGGCTTGTAACTTTACTCCTGCTGTATTCTTTGCAAGAAGGTAAGCTGGAGATTTGAGTGTTTGCCTTGTCTGCATGTTGCCTTATCTCTAAAAAAAAAAAAAAAAAAAAAAAAAAAAAAAAAAAAAAAAAATAAGCTTAATTTGGATGGTTTTTATATTTGTAATTAAAATTGAAAAAAAGGACGCCCACAAAACTCCAAATCACTGTTTGAAGAAGATAGAAAACTTTTTCTTTTCGTTTTGAAGGTGTTTATTCTTTGATCGGCCATCAGTTTATCATAGATTGCTGCTTGGATTAAGGTCTGCATACCCCCATGCTGATTAATCTGATTAGGCGCAAATAAATTATAGAGAGAACACCAGGAAGACAAAAATCAGCAATCACTTTTATATGTGTGAAGCATAAAAAAACATAAGTATATGAAGTTGAGCACAAACTGCAGTCTTATTGCACCCAGGAAAAAAAAAAGAGAAGAAAAAGGAAAAACAAACAAACAAAAAAAAAGCGGTGGCATTAGCAATTTTGCATGATGAATATGAGAATGTGCCGTGAATATGGAGGCTGTTGAACAGGAGGAGAGGCTGATAGCAATCTGTGCTGATGAAGAGCGCGGATGGTGGGGCTCTGGGGCCGTTTCCTCTGAAAAGTCCGAGCGGATGGAGAAGTTTAAAGCTTTTGCAGATCTTTTCTGTCCAAGCAAGATGTTAGAGAGCGAGTTTGAGTCGATGTGGGTACGTGCGCACGCGCGCGCGCGCGCGCGAATGTGCGCGTCGGAAGCGCAGAAGGCAAAGAATGGAGTGTTAGGAGTAAAAGCATTTTTCCCCTTTTATCTCAGTTTGGGTTTTGTTGTTGTTGTTATAGGTGCCAAAAAATGTATGTTTTTTTTTTTTTTTTTTTTCCTGAGGATTTTGCTTAGTTGTTTAATTCCTGCGAAAGCAGAGCAAAAAGAGGTCAGTAGATTTTGATGAGATGAAGGAGATGTTCAGGTGATGCTTTCCACTTGGATGTTTTCAAATGCGAGAAAGATCCAGTTATAGTTGGGTTTCCTCTGCTAAAATGTCGGAGTGACTCAGTTGTTATCATCCTTGCTCTAATTATTCATCCACCATTTTCTGTGCCACTACATTGTACTGATTGGCCTTGCTCTGAACACTGCAGATGCAAGATAATTAGTCGTTTTCTCCCCCTTCTTTAAAGAAAAAAATCGAAAAATCTTTAAATATTCATGTAAGAATTTGTGGGAAAATCTATCTATCTATCTATCTATCTATCTATCTATCTATCTATCTATCTATCTATCTATCTATCTATCTATCTATCTATATACATCTACATATGATAAATATTTATATAAAAAGAAAATCAAAAGAATCTTAGTTCCATCTGCTGCCTTGACAAGCGACTTTGAATCTGGATGCTGAAATATGATAAAAGTTTAATCATATGAACTAACGTTTGCGTCTTGAGTGTTAGATGTTTGTAGTCGCTGGCCTTGGCGGTGCCCTTTGCTGGGGTGCACCTGCGCGGTGGGGGACTTCTGGGCTGTTTTTGTTGTATGTAATTGGATTACAGGGTCTATTTCGATTTTACGCACTGTACATTCCCCTGTCCCGTGACTGAACGAAATGTGTCGTGTGTGCGTGCGTGAGTGTGCGTGTGCGTGTGCGCGTGCGGTGATGGGAGGAGGGTCGGGGGCTGCAAGCAGCCACTGGAGCGGAAAGAGTGCTTGAGATGGGAGAGATGTAGATAACGCAGTGGAAAACAAACTTCAATTTTTTCCGCAGATTTTTCAGAGCCATGCTCCCTCTGGTTTTGCACGGATCCAACCTCTGGTCGCTTTTGTCCTTTAAGAATATATTAATTGACGATATTGTCCAATTTCACGGCGAAAGACGGAGGTCTATTATCATACATGCATATGCATTAGTACTGCGTATTTTCCTGGCAGCGCCGCGCCACCCAATATGGCACACTATCATCTGCTTGCGTCTTGTGTTTTCTTTACTCCAGAATTGAGGGTGTTTGCTTGAAATATTTTCTTTTTACATGCATTTCCTTTTTCTGCCTGTCACTGATGGCCGTTTGTTGCCTCAGTTTGGCTGCATGTCAGCACACCTGAACCCATGTCTGAGTGCGGAGTGGAGAGGGATGGGTGGATAAATGGATACATGTAGGCATGAGGAAAGAGGAGAGACGCACTCATTCTTCTCTGTCATGATTTGGAAGGCTGCTTGTCATATTAGGGAAATAAAACTGAGTCATATCCAGTTTAGGGATGTATGGGAATTTTACCCCAGGCCCAGTAGGCCGGACTCAGGCCTGATCAAAAGGAAGAGGGCAGAAATAATTATTGCAGTCGATGGAACTTAGAATCAACTGGGAAATCAGGACCTGTGCTCATGTGCGCAGTTTTAAAAGCACCAACTCTTAACTCCAAAAAATGTCGAAAGAAAATGTCTTGTGGTGATCTGCACCACCTTGTCTCAACCACATTCCCTGAACTACATTTAGTGTTCAATAAAAAAAGAAAACGTGGTTTATTATTTAAAGACAATTATTTTCATTATTTTTCTTTTGATAACTTCTCATTGCAATTTCCTCCAGCCTACCCAAATACTATAACATTATTATACCAATGAAAGATGCTTGCATTTATACTAGAAATTGGAGTTTCTAAAACAAATGTTGGAAATTGTTAATTCTGTTACTCTCAAACTCTGCAGGGGTGAAAAGTAACTAGCGTAGTTAAGTACAAGTTTTCTGTACTTAACAATAGAAAACTTTGTATTTCTTTAAAGGAGTTTACAGACCTAAGCCTTTACTTTTAGTTTATCTTGTTTTTAAATACTCTACTCAGTTACACTTGAACTCACAAACATCAGTGACTAAAAAAAAAAAATGGCAGAAAAAAATGGCATTGATGCTTCTTCAACGTTAGCAATCAGATCTCATCTTGTTGCATTAATTGGATGACAGAGGCGCCAGAAAAAACTCAGAGCAAAGTCCAAGTTAACCTCTGAGAAGTGGAGGGAAACCCATGACCCTGCACGAGTGTGAGGAAGGCAACAGCTTTGTCCTACAGTGTAAGGTTAGTTTGGTTTATGTTCAATATTATGACCATGTAAATATTCTGAATAATATTACAGAGAAGAGAAGCTTCATAGATGTAGTGAAGGATGCAGAGGGCTTAGTGTAACGGCGAAGGATGCTGAGATGATCACCTGTGTAGAAACCCAAAGCCTGAGAGAAGATGATAAATAAATGCATCATTAATAATTACACAAAAGTTTACAAAGCCAATCCACTATCCTAGAAGCCAGAAAAACATGAAGACTGATTGAAAGACACTGTAGGGAATATTGCAGTTCTGTTATTTTGGAGATCAACTCTAAAATGTTTTCAAAAGAAAATTGTTGTCTTAATTATCATACGCATTGTTAATTTGCCTTTTCTGTACTACACTATTGTAGGTATTTTTTTCTGAAAGACTGTTGGTATTGTTGGTATTCAATTATTTTTATTCAGAAATATTTCATTCTATACAAATGTATGTGAATGGTAAAGAATTATTCAGACATCTCCATTTGAAGCATTGGAGTAGGACAGTTTAATCTACAAAATAATTTAGTCTGTGAAAAATTGGAAAAACTTCCTCATATTGTCTATGTTTTCCATCACAGAGTTGGTGTATAATGACCATAGCAATTAAATTTTTTCTGAAAGAAAGCAGGAAAAATGTGCAGCTAATTACTGATACAATGGCTTGCAAAATTATTCATACCACTTGAATGTTTTCACATTCTGTCACATTACAATCACAAACATAAATATATTTCTGTGGAATTTAATGTAAAAGACCAACACAAAGAGGTTTGCAATTATGAAGTAGAAAGAAAATTATAGCGGATTTGAAACATTTTATACAAATAAAAAAACTGAAAAGTGAGGAGTGTAACAGTATTCAGCCACGTATGAGTTTATACTTTGTGAAACATTATTTTACTACAATTCCAGTTGCAAGTGTTTAAGGGTTTGTCTCTATTGGATTTGCACAACTAGGGACTGAAACTTGTAGTTATTCTTCTTTGCAAAACAGCTCAAGCTCAGACAGATCAGATGGAGCATCAGTGAACAGCAGTTTTCAGATCCTGCCACAGATTCTTGATTAGGTTTAGTTCTGGACTTTGACTGGCCCATTCTAACACATGAATATGTTTTGTTTTTAAACCATTCCATGTTTTTTTCTTTTTTTTTTTATTTTTTATAATGATGTTCTTCTTGCCACTCTTCCATAAAGAACACATTTATTGAGTGCGTAACTAATAGTTGTCCCGGGGACAGATTCCGCCACCTGACTTGTGGCTCTCTGTATTTTGTCCAGTGTCATCATGGACCTCTTGGCTGCATCTCTCATCAGTTTGTATGTTTAGGTCAACAGCCTTGTCTTGCTAGGTTTACAGTTATGTCATCCTGTTTCCACTTCTGGATGATGGATTGAGCAGTGAGATTTCAAACCCTACTTTGCTTTAAACTTCTCAACTTTATTCCTGACCTATCTTGTCCCCAAAATGAACTTTGCACTTTATTTGGAGATTTGTGCAGCTTGGCAAATTTGTAGAACTCTTATGAGTCTGACACTTATATTGCATACAAATAAAATACAATTCAAAACTGTGCACAGTTAAAATGGAAGCTCATCTAACCAGTCTTCTGTGAAAATGCTTCACAATATATATATGAGTAAGTCTTATGTTCCATGCATAATTTCCTCCAGCGTCAGATTTGACTGAAGCGCATTGTGTCTATGCTTTTACAACTCTGCAGAATAACCTCTACACATCACTTTAAAGTTAGGTTGCTTGCATTATTGTGCTCAGACAGGCGGTTTGTTTCTTTATTGTGGAGTGCTTGGTAGATGAATGCAGCACAAAAGCGAGAAAAGAAGAAAAAAAAACAAAGTCACTCTCCCTCACATTCTGTCTGAACATTTTGTTTATTTTGAACACGCTCACTTCGTTGGCCAGTTGGTGTGATATACTGTTTCTAAGGCAAAGCATTCAGGCAAATTCACTTCTTATCAAAGCGAGAAAAATGTCAACAAAATTGAAATGGCAGTTTCTAAAATGAATCAAACCCCCAAAAGTGTGCTCACAAAAACCTGCAGGGACAATGTTGCCTTGCGCTTTTACACTCTTTGCTCTACAAAAAAAACACAAGCACTCTAACGTCCGTGGTTTAGCATAAGAGTCTTAATTGTAGATGTCATGCAGTCTAATTAAATGTTGACTGCATGCTGCAGGTTTTTTTAAGTCTGGCCAGCAGTGGATGTCATGATTTCAGGGAATTTTATTGACCCAATCAAAGGTGGCGACAATCTTAAAAAAAAGTAAAAGATTTCCACACAGAATGGAACAGGAAAATGTGACTGGTCTACCAAAACCAGGAAATAAGTAAGTGCTGTGACAGAGGTCTGATTTTCCAGGTTGTACAGCAATGTCTGGAGGACAGAGACGAGGGATTCAGATTGATGATGGTGAAGATGCACTCTGCAGAGGTATGACAGTCATGGGGAAGCTGCAATCTCTAGGATGACTGAGTAGAGGGGAACAGGCAGGAGGGCTTCCTCAAAGTCTGAGGTCTAAGCTGAGCTGAGGACGACCTCCGTCCCAAAAGCTGAGCAGAAGTCTTCCCAAAACTTGGAGACAATTTGAGGGCGCCTGTCAGAAAGGACCTGTGAGGCTAAAAGACGTATTTAACCAGTAGCTGAGAGGTTTCTAGTGAGGTAGGAAGTTTCTTCAGAGGGATGGAGTGGCAGAATTTTGAGAAGTAGTCCACAATGGCTAGAATGATGGAATGTGGGACCACAGGCAATCAGGAACAGACAAAGGTTGCAAAAGCCCTTGGTGGACCTGGAGTTTGGGACATGGGAACATATGTAACAAGCCTGAATGTGCTTTTATATCCCTGTGTATAGATTGGAGCCTGTGTTCAACCTGTGTGAATTAGGAAAATATATACCAAAGCTGTGCAGTCCATATTTGTTTAACTGTTTATATGACATTAATGCAAATGATTAGAGTATGTATACTTCTAAGTTGAAATGCAGCTGCGTAGCTTAGTGTGTCCAAAATGTTTTTTTTTTTTTTTTTTCAATTTTCCGATGTGTTCCTGAATGTATCTAAATGAGACACAAAAAAGCTGCATTATGCATGGAGGTTCACCATAGGATATATTCTTGCCTCTGCAGCATACATATTCATACTCCATTTTCATATCCACAGCAAAAACAAGTGGAGAAGTGTGAATGTGTTGGGGTGCATTGCTAACACATGTTTTAGTAAAATAAATAAATCAATAAATAAAATGCACCAAAACAATAAATGCATAAAAAAGTTAGGTTAATGGTTCACCTCGCAGAATATATTGTTCTTCGTGTTTCAAAACGAACAGATTCACTCTTCTTCGCTGCAGTCCAGCAGCTGGTGTTAAACTGCTGGTGTCCTGCAACTTTTAGACACACCTCTGCTGCAGCATACCTGGTTCCAACATTAGCTGATTAGCATAGCTCTATACAGCTCATCTGCATGCTGGTGAGGCAATTTAAGCTTAATTCAAGTGTTTAAACTTGAAGGGAAACATCTTAAAATATACTAGGGACTCTCGCATCCCAAAATCCGCCCTTCATCTTCAGCCTTCAAGCAGAAAGTTGTTGGCTGTTCCAAGAGGAAAAATAGAGAAACCAATCCCAAAGTACGACGCTTCGACTGATGTGTTTCACTGTGTTTCTCGTTTGAGTCTTGTTTGGCTTTGTGTGTTTGGGTTGTTCATTAATTTAAAAAAAAAAAAGTACAGCAAAATCAGAACGGAAGGTCTTGTGGCAATGTTTTTTTTTTTTGTTTTTTTTTATCTTTTAGCTTAACTATACAAGATACAAGGCTTGTTAAAGTGAGAAACTCTTTAAGTTATCTAATATGACTTTATGTTTTACTCTTGTCTTTTCCTGCCACTTTTCTGACAGGCGACGGTGTGTGATTTGATGGCCACAGGAAAATAATATTTCCTGTTTAACTCATCCACATTGTAATCGCACCACTGTAGGAGACTGATGTCCGACTTTCCTGCTTTTCGTGTGCGTGTGTGTGTGTGTGTTACGCTACAGCTGACTTAGAGATCAGGAGTGCATTGTTCCTGACAGGATATGGGTGGTTGGTTGGAAGGAGAGAGGAGGAGGCTCTCGGGTACAAAGGTGCTTAGAAGCAACTGAGAGAGTGAATGTGTATATGTTTCTTTCTGTGTGAGGTGATGTCAAAGGGATAGAGAGGTTATTGTTAAATCACTGGCTCAGTTTTGATGTCAAACTCAGCCAACAGCAAAGGCAGGGGAGTACAAAGAGAAAGGGAGAGAGAGAGGGGGGGGCAAAAGATGCAATCGTTGCTCGGAAGCATGTGGATGTATGTGTGCACGAGCACAGTAAAGATAACAAGCAGATAGGATAGTGAGACAATTTTGTAGCATCTAGTCTCTTCAAAAATAGGAATTTAGGTCAAGTTCAATCCAATGGTGCTGTTTGATTCGGTGTCAATCATTTTCAAAGGCTCTGAGGGGAACCGATCTGCACTTTCAGCACCATGGAGAGCGCCACAATGTGCTGCTGAGCAACACTCTAATGAGGGATGCTAACGTGAGCAAACAAGGAGGAAACCACTGGAAGATGTCAGTGACACAGTCTCCCTTCTCCTATGGTCAGATTTAACGTCTAAATTACATATTTATATGACTGAAAACTAAACAAAGATAAGCTAAATTGACGGAGTGCTCCAGTGTGTGGAACAGCAAAAATATAAAGGCCGAAAATATTGCAAAGCTGCTTAAACACGTCTTTATATTGTAGCAGAAAATGTATTATTTTTTTGGTCCAGCTATGTCATACAAGACAAAAACTGTTTTGGTGTTTTGGGGGTGGGGGGGTTTCATCTAAAATGTTTGTGTTTATATTTTGTATTGCTTGATTTTCTCCAAATGATTCTGATTGAAGATTAAGGCAACAGTCAGAACATTTAACAACAGCATTACCACACAGCCACAGTTTTTCACCTTTTGGTTTTGTACTCAAATCCAAAGAGAACCTAAACTCATGGTCTCTTTATCTTATCTTGCAGTTGTCAACAACTATTAACAATGGCGGAGACGATCAGTAAAAATGAAAGATTAAGAGCAATTCAACGCCGTCCTTAAACCTCAATTGTTGAACGAGGCCCTTTATTCTCTGAGGATGTAGAAAATTGAAAAGATTGGATTGAATAAATCCAGGCATTGTTGATACAATCCAGAGGACAAAAAAAAAAGGAATTAATTAAGTATCAATGTCTGCGATAAAAAATTCTCTGGCTTGGGGCATCACATCTCCCCCTGGCCTGCAGCCAAGCTGAGCTCAGCACTTCTTTATGATCCTTGGTTCCCCCCTCCCTTCCCTTCCCTTCCCTAATCCCAGCCAAACATACACAGAAACAGAGATTTTCATGGATGTCTTAATACCCCACTTTAGTTTGAACAAGGGTATTTTGAGAGGGGGAGGATGTTATGAAAGCGTATCTGCTAGTCGTTTCACAGTGAGCCATGTGTGGTTTCCAGTTCCTTAGCTCAAACAGCAACAGAAAGAGTTTCTCCATGCTGAGGCCAGGAGAATCACAAGCAACAACTTCTACAGCTTAAAGGACATAATCCGAAGAAACAGGCTGAAGTTGTGATATATTTTTTGCCCTACTCAGAGTTGGGTGGGTGCAGCTTATTACATTACTGATGGTTGGATAATGAATATGGAATCAGACAGTTTGCAGCAATTTGCAGTAGTTTGGAACATGAAGGAAGATGTTTGGGTTAATGTGAAATTGATGAACATACAGCTCTGGAAAAAATTAAGAGACTGCTGCAAAACGATCTGGTCTCTGATTTCACTCTTTACTGGTATATGTTTGAGTGAAATGAACATTGTTGTTTTATTCTGTGAACTACTCACAACATGTCTCTGAAAACCCAAGTCAAAATGTAGAATTTATTTGCAGAAAATGATCAAAATCACGTAAAATATGCAGTTCTTTCAGACCTCAAATAATGCAAAGAAGACAAGTTCACACTCATTTATAAACATTTATAAATGCTAAGAGTTCAGAAATCAACATTTGGTGGCATAATCATGAGGTTTTCAACAGGGTTCTGTGCAGTGGGCTCTTCTTTTTTTATTAATTTTTTTTTTACAGAGCTGTGTACACAATGCCTTGCATACTGTAGGGATGCAAGTTATCGATTAAGAAGTTAAGATAAAACTGATTGACCTAATTGATCAACTAACGATATATCGATAAGCGGACATTTTCTGAAAAAACAGAGTTTTCTCTTGCCTTTAAATAAGTTGAAATGCCATTGTTTTAATAATATGTTAAATAAAAATAAAAAAAGAAGCACATCTTTATATTTTAACAATTTTATGTGCCAGCTGTATTGAACACTGACTGAATAAACAAAACATTTTCTCACACATTATTAAACATCAACATCATTCTAAAATATAAAGAGAACAGGAACTTTTTGGGGTTCCTGATTGGAAAAAAGGTAAAGAAAATAAAACATGTGGAACCCTTGAACAGAGAAATGTAAAACCAAAGCAGGATGACACTTAATTTCAAGGTTGCTAAGATTTCCAGCTCTGCTATCAGGCTTGACAAGTTTGTCTTTGTATATTTTAAACAAATAAACAAGAAGGTAATTTAACATATCTGTGAAATGGAGAGAAAAGGACAGATGGTTTTCCAATAGTTTCGATTGTACAAATCAAAAATGTTGTGCTTACCTTAGGAAGACATGAAATACAAAAAAGACATAAACTTTTGAGTAAATGATTGATTTTATTTCACACACAAATAAAATTAGTCAAAAACCAAGCAAGAAAACAAAACAAGGGGCCATAAATAAGTAGGTAGAGGTAGAAAGCATATTCTGACTTCCCCTGCTTTAAAATATGTACTTACTACAAATATGTTATAATTTACACATTTAAAACAATTAAGTTTCCATCAACTGTTGCCAAAGCACTATTTTTTTTGCAACATTTGGTAATCTTAAATGCTGCAATTACATTAGTTGCAATTAGATTCTTCCTCCATCACCAATATGTCTTATCAGTGGAATCGTACTCATTGTAACAAGTACGATTCCATCGGCACTGTGCAACTTTAATTAGACATTTTTCTTATTTCTAACTAAATAAGACATTGTCTACACAGCCTTAGACAATGTCTTTGAACTTCAAAAGTAAGAGGCTGCCTTACATTGCCTTGACTAAAAGTATTTCTTAATTTGCAACCAATTTGCTGTTCTCTGCTTTATTTTTCTTTTCATTTTTTTTTTACAGTTGGTGGAGTTTTTTTTACAGTAAGAATAAAGCTACTTACTGTTTTACGGGACTCTCTTAGGCATCTCTTGTCAAGAGACTCCAAGGTTGTGGAGTTTTTTCTTTAGAGATGTGAAACTGGAGTGAATCAATTGCAAGATGCTATTCAGGTGGAAGTTTCACAAAGAATTCAAAGTCCCGAGGAGTTAAATGCTCTGTTAGATTTTTTTTAAAATAAAGAATGAACTAGAATGATTATCTTTCCTTTTTTTCAGAAAGTCTAAATTTTACATCATTTTTAAACAGCAAAAATTAACAGCGGTTGTCATTTTTCGTACTTGTTTGATACGTGAAGTCGCCTCTAACGGGTTCTCCCTGTCTCTGTCACCCTAACAGCCAACAGTGAGGATGTTGTCTCTACTCGGCTGTACTTTGTGAACGCCTCCCTGCAGCGAGTGACCTTCTCCAGCTCGGTGGGGGTGTCCCTGCCCTGCCCTGCGGGCGGCGCCCCCCATGCCGTCCTGCGCTGGTACCTGGCTGCCGGAGACGACATTTACGACGTGCCCCATATACGCCACGTGCATGCCAACGGCACCCTCCAGCTCTACCCTTTCTCCCCCTCTGCTTACAACAGCATCATCCATGACAACGAGTACTTCTGTACCGCCGAGAACCAAGCGGGCAAGATCCGAAGCCCCAGCATCCACGTTAAAGCAGGTGAGGCTCAGGCAAGCTGCAAGCAGGTGAAGGAAGTAATCTGACATTTTGTACATGCAGGCAAATTTGGCAAGTTGAAAAGCTAATTTATGTTTACGATCTCATTTCACCAAGTGAAATAGGTCAATTACACACAGACTGAAGTTTTCAAGCATTTGATTGTGTCAATCATAATTTTCTGCTTCGTTATTAAAACTTGACATTAGAATATCATATCAAATAAAAATTAAAACTTTTTAATACAGAGATGATGACTTGATTAAAAATATGTTTAATATGTTTTATTTCAACATGATCTTTACAAAAAAACTTTTACTTGACTCTGTCTTTTTATAAGGTAAATCGATGTTTATGCACTCACCATAGAAAATCAGAAGCATCATAAAAAAAACTCACCTAACGTCAGCAAATAAAGTTTTGGAGTTATTTTGACTCCACAATAGCAAACGGATATCATAAACATGCCAACAACTCGTTTGGGAGTCATGCCAGGAAAAAAAAAACATTTTTTTCCGACCGTACAGGCGGCCTGTCAAGGGGCGTACCCCACCTCTCACAGAGCCAGAGACGGGCATGAGCAAAATCCCATATGGTTCTGGTGTAGCTCAGGTGTGCGCCACGCACTTATCTCATTCTGCCTCGGTTAAGCGCACTGCATCAAAAGTTTCTGAAACACCAAGAGATTTTGAGTGAGAATATGCTGGCCTCTAACAGAAAACTGAAAATGGGTCATCACCGGGGCTTTCAATGGGATGATGATACAAAACATTTGATTAATCCGACAGAGAAATAGTTCACCAGGAAAGAAAAAAAAGAAAAGAACTGTCTTCTATGGCAGTTCCTAGAGCCCTCTTGATTTATAACTCTCCAACAATGTGAAGAAAAGTCTAAGTATCACATTGGCCAATAAAACATAAACTTTGGAAATAAAATTAAAGCCGCACATCATCATTCTGGGCACGCCAATGGGTTATCATCCAAAGTTAGGTGTGGTTCTCCACAGCAAGCTCGGTAACACCCTTGTTTGGCTTGGTAATCTCATTATGATTGACATGAAGAGGCCCTAAAAGCTTGGACTGCAAACATTCAACCCCCACTTTAGAGCTGATGTTTCAGTCGCAAATGGGTTGGAGACCGTGTTTACCCAGCACCTCTTAAATTTACCATTTAGGCTGGATTTTCTAACATGAAACATATCATTTGTCATAATTTAGTCACATTTCCTGCCTCAAGAGGAGACAAACAGGAGGTGATTTATGCCTAATAAAAATATGATATTTTATGTCACTACTCAGAGTTTTAACATAATAAAGAAAACAAATCTGCCAGATTTTGCCAGAGTTCACAGTTTTTATTTAATTTATCCAATCTGATCTTAGTGGGCAGACACGTTAAAGCAGGCACTACAGAAAGATCACTTAACTTTAAAATTGTCATGAAACGTTTTATGGATATAACACCATCAATTTGGACGAATCTTGAAAATGTAGTGTTTTTTTTCCCAGTTTTTCCACGGTTACAAATCCTAAACCATCACCGCTGTCCTTTCCTGATCTGTCAGTTTAGTTGTCTCCAATGTCTCGGTGCCTTTCGGTTTGTATTATCAGATGATGAATTCAACAGAACTCTCAGAGACTTAAAAATAAAGAAAAGAAAAGCTTTAGGTATTTAGATATGAACATGTTGTGAACCTCTCCATAACTTTATCCCTGACCTGTATGAAAGGTGACAAGCTGGGAAAAGCTCAGTGTGTATGATTTCGTGCAACAATGCAGCTCGTACCTTCCACAAAAAAAAGAGAGGTAGATTTTCTAAACATCTTCAATTTGACACATATTTTATTAAAATCAAGAGACAAAAATTTAAAAGAAATGATCTCACCTTTTTCTTTGAACCCATGAAGTAATTTCAAGCTCTTGTCAAAACAGCAATCTTGGTCCAATATCTGTTCAAGTGTCCTAAAATGCCATGCTGTGACCCTGTGAATTAGTTAAATTCTTTAGAGGACAGACCCACAACCACACAAACAGTTGGCTCAGTGACCCGTCTGCTCTCCCTGCCAAGGTCAGAGCTGGAGGGAAGTGATGAACATGCTGATCGAAGGAATTATTGCTCATCTTCACAAACACACGCAGATACAGTCAGAAATCCCAAACACACGCATGCTCGCACGATTAATGTAATGCATATAGGTATACATACAACAGATTTATACATTTATATTCACACCCCTTTGAACTCACACAGACAACTAGCAGACTCCCATCCACTCCAACTTGCGTACAGCTCATGCCAGCACGCTAGTCTCCCAGTCTCTCCATCTGTCCATGGACTGGAAAGTCCCAAAACTACACACGTGCACACACACACAGACACACACTGTTTTTTCTATCTTCACAAGGACTTTACATTGACTTCCAGTTTAGTTCACTTCCACAGCCTAACCCTGACCCTCACCCTGAACTTAACCATTACCAGTACATGCCTAACCCTAAAGTTAACCTAAACTCAATTCATACCTCACTCCTAAACCTAACCCTACAACAGCATGTCTTCTTGTGGGGGCAGGGCTTTGGGCAAAGTGCGTTCTCACAAAGTAGTATTTGTCAGGGGAAAAAAATGGTCCTTACAAGGTGCTAAATGCTAAAACACACATGCACGCACACACACTGAGCCATTCACTGCACAATTTTTGGCTGCCAGGTTGTCTGGCAGAAAAGATGAGCCACAAACATATAAAGATATAAAAAGAAGTGGATTTTTGGGTCACAGTAAAAGCTACACAAGTGCATTGTTGAATGTGTTCATTCATTGCAGCCACATAAAGAGGCGGTCATCGGCTCCCCACCTCACTCCTGCATACACAGGTAAATGTATTTCTTAAAACGGATCTGAAATCTCCTCCTCACACAAACACACCCATATGGCCTGTGAGGTCCCCAGAGGATGAGAGTCCCTCCAGCGTCAGAGTGACCTTCCAGATAGCCTCAGTGTTGAAGTGACCTTCCTTTCCAAATAATTACAACAATTAATCAATTAAATGCTGAGGCAACCACAACTCTACGGCTCCATAGCCAGGCTCATGTGCATGTGTGCGCACCTCATTACCTCTGGAGCCTAACGCAGCACAAAGGCACGCCTTCACTCTTTCTCCCACATGCACGTGTGTGCACATGAAAACCCTCTGTCTGTGGTTGCCACGGGCAACCCAGGCATGAGCGCCGGGGTGTGGCATACCCCGTCTCAGGTGGTGCACGAGAATGATGACAGCTGACAAGTCGCAGTGAGACACCCTCCGCAAAAATCTGCCCCACCCCCTCCTCGCCATCCATGCGGTTTCCCTTCTCTGTCTCTTTTCCATCTCTATTTTTTCCTCTGTTCTTCCTGTTCTCTTTTTTTTCTTCCTTCTCTCCCATGCAAGCTCCAAGTACTCCAATAATAACATTATCACCAGTCTGAATACCTTCACTTTTACAGAAGACAAACTGGGTGGGTTGGGTTTTTTTTTTTTTCCTTAGATATTTTTTACTTGGCTCTCTTCTTTTTTTCTTTTTTTTTTTTTGGCAAAATCTCCGAGATATTTTTTTGTGTGCAATTTCAGTCAAAATGAATTTAGTTCGGCACTCATTTTAGTTTTTTTTTTTATTTTGTAAAAAAGCTGTGATAAAGAGCGAGTGTGCTGTCTTGTAACTCGAGGGACTGAAGTGTCAAAAAACAACCGAAGAAAAGTTTTAAAATTTCAAGCATCAGACCAAAAATTGAATAAAGACACAAAATGTCCTGCTTCTGAAGCTTACGCCTCCTTGCTTCTGTAGGTAAGCAGGTGCTGTGAGGTAAATATTTCTAAATGACTCATCACCAGCAATAACAACAAAATAAAAGTCACAATGTGAAAAAGAAAAGTCATAAGCTATAATCCTGGGGATTTTCTTTTCTCTTTTTTTTTTTTTTGTTGTTCACGAACAGGAAGTACTGTTGGACATTTTAAACTATTTTGAGTCCAGTGAAAACTTAAATATCAGTGGAGGACATTTAAAATGTCACCCAGTCTTTTAGAGTGTTGGTTCAGGTTTGCCCTGTGGTGAAACTCTTCTATCGTCAGAGGAACTATGACAGCCACAATGCTAACTCTCTACACACCTCTGTTGGTGTGGTCAGTTTTAAAGGTACCAAGTTAATGGTAAATATAGATGGAATAAGACTGGAGGTACTGCAGTGTGTCTTTCATTATAGAGTCGTACCCGAACACGTATCATTCGATTTGCACAAATTCAATTAAACCGAGTTATGCTTATTTCACTGTTAGTGCCATATCAAACAAAGGACATATTACAAGACAAAAGAATTATGCTTTAAACTTATAATGCATATTCCAGTTTAGTTAACCTTAATTAATCCATCTTTTGCACCCACTTTGTCCAAGCAGTGAACTGAGGATTTTGTTCAGCAGTCACTCTGAGACACAGAGTCCACACTGGACACGTCGCCAGACAGGAACACACATAGACGATGTATGCTGATATTGTAGCATGGACGTTTTTGGGTTGTGAGAGAAGAACACAAAGTCTCTGGTGAGAAAGCAAGCATGCATGGGGAGGAAATGCAAACTTCATTCAAAATGACGGAAGCTGAACTGAGGGCCTTCTTCCTGCTGGAAAGAAAGCTGCAAATGTGTCAACAAACAAATCCATTGGTTCTAACATGACGCACATAAAGGGACAAATACATTCCAGATCTTGCCACTCACACAAAGTCCGGTTTGAAGTCCTTATAGATTGCGAAAAATCTATAAGGTGTTGTGAAAAAAGTATCTTCTCCCTGACAAAAGCTCTTCTATTTTAGTTCTTTAGTCCAACTTAATGTTTTAGATCAGCAAACTAATTTTGATGTCAGATTGAGAAAACCAGAGTAAACACAACATGTGGCTTTCAAAGTATTACCTTTTTCTTTGAGTAAGCCACTCTGACATCTTGTTTTTTTGTGTTCTGGAGCCGTCCAGGTGTGTATTTGCTGCTGTACTTCAGATCATTGTTCCACTGCAAAGCCCAATGGAGCTTGAGTCTAAGATTACAAACTTAGCCTGACGTTCTCCATGAGGGTTTTCTGGCAGAGAGCAGAAATCGTGTCTTATCATTTTAGGGAGGTCATGTCCCACAGAAATATGCAACCTGAATCCATCGTAACACCACCATCATGTTTGACTGTTGGTTTGACTTTGGACATCTGAAACGCTGAAATAGTTTTACACTAAATGTAATAGGACCCTCCTTCCAAAACTCTTCGTTCCTGAGTGCATCCATATCAATGGAGGCCAAGCAGAAGAGTCACAGAACATTCTCGTGTTTGCTAATATATATGTACTTTTTTGCTGGTATCGGTTTGAAACACCAAAAATCCATATAATCAGACAGACAGGAGGTTAATTAATAGTTTCCCTTTGCCTTGATCACTGAAGGTCATGAAAGAACACTCCGTTTTTATTTTCATATAACTTCCAGCATAAATGATTAACACGAGACTTCAGTGCACACATGCAGTAATGCTGTGACAGAATGGGCTGTATGGGTCAAAGGGTTTTAAGTTTCATTTACCTAACAGCTGTTTACACAGACACAATATAATGCAGGAAGGACACCTGTTCGTTGCGGCTATCCTTACCTCTTCTTTGTTCCGGCTAAAATACACAAAACTGCAAAGCTCTGTAAAGAGTGTGTATAGATCCTCCTTCTTAATTTGTCCTCAGCATCTCTTCTCTCACTGGTAGTTTATTTCTAACATGAAAACAGGTTTCCCAAGAGTGTTTTGTTTTTATTTTATTTTATTTTTTTAAAATCTATAACATCTTCAGTTGGTAATGAAAGCCACGTACATTAGGCTCTCTTGTGTTTCATCATGCTCCTCCACAATCTTTTCGTATTCTCAGCTTCCTTTATAAATTAGTAAATGCAGTATTTGGTTTCCCTGTCGTTAATTATTGAAGCGACAGTGATACAAGACTCGCCTCCCAGTGCGCCCAGTGCACCCAGACCCATGTTTTAGCTCGTTTCCTGGCAACCCGGCTACTTATAGTCAGGCATCAGTAACATCCTAATAATTCTGCTGCGCATGCGATGAAGGGGTGGGGGAGTGCAATTTACACACAAATCAGTCAGACTATTTTATGTTACAAAGCTGCCCTCATGTCTCTATAAGGTCTTTGAATAACGTGCAATAAATCACAACTGTGGCCTCTTGTTGTGGTCGCTGCTAGAGCTTATTTGACAGATTTGAAGTGGGAAAAGGAATTGTTGCGCAACACCCTTCGAAAGGGTGTGAAGAATACAACAAGCGACCTTGACTGGATATGAACTTCCACTGAACTGAAATGTGATATCTGTCATCGTTGTGGCAAGTATTTACAAGCTGTCAGGCTGATTTTAAACGCTCTCGGAGAGCCTCAGTGGGCATTTGGGATTCTACTTTCTATTGACAGGAGGGAGCCAGGTCACTTGGAGAGTAAATAAATGATTGAAAGGATTGGCTCGGACACAACAGCCGAGGCTCCTGTGTCGATCCAGGCTATCGATCCACTGCTAGATGGCATCAATGAAACGCTAGAGTTGTTTAATTTAAGGAAGTCAAACGAAGGCCTAATGAGAATGATTTTTTTTATTTTAGCTTTTGAGCTCTCGTTGTCGATGCTCTGCTTCTGAGAACCAAAGTGGTGGAAAAATGATCTATATCCTGTCTCTTGCATTTTGTCATGTTGGAATCTAAACAGTATGTGGTGCATTGTGTCACCCCAATGTCTACAAATATAATGCAAGTTTACCAAGTTCTTTCAAAGATCACCTCATTTCACAACTCCAACCTGAGAAAACTTTGCTTTATTATTGTGTTTTTGCTTTTTGTATCGACATTTTCTGTGATAAATAAGTTTGTAGCTCTTGGCATATTAATGGATTTCACCACATTGCACAATATGACTCTCAATGTGCAGCCAGACCTGCAATTTTTACTTGTTGGAATTGCCCAGTCAAACATCCGCTGCAAGTCTTGAAGAAAAGGATTTTTCCAGATGCTGTCAATCTCATCTTGGTATTTTAGTTATTCTGCAAATAATGGGTAAAAAAAAAATTAGTTCCACTGAAAACCGTGTCTATAAATGACTAATTTAGGGAGACTGAATGGAAATGCATGCCACACTTTTCAGTTTTATTTCTAAAAATGTTCAAATTTTACTCCATTATGGTCAAGTTTTTGTCGTCTTATCGAATGAAGTTTTTATATACGTTGATGTTCAAGGGGCATAAAAACATTTCCAAACAACTGAATCTTTTGTCACTGTCTCTGTGAAGTCTTGAGTGGTTTTATAAGATAAATCTTCAAACATAAAAAAACACTTGAAAATGTTTTACATTGTCAAACCAACACACACAAAAAAACCTTCTAAATAAAACTTTGATAAAATTGAATTCTATCTAATAAAGGTATATCTATATTTGTCAGGTTCACATATGAGCTACACTCTGTGCTCCTTCACAAGCCACCAAAGAAGAAAGATGCCGTTCATAGTTCAGGCGCTTATGAATAAAGTACAACTGTGAAATCAATAGACAAAATGAGACAAAAGACTTGGGAGAATAAAGCTCGAACTTTAAGGTGAAAGACTCTCCACCGTTTCGACAAGGACATTGGCTTTGGTTCCACTGGGTTCCAGTGACAGTAGCGGCTGGCATAAAGCATTATTAATGACCAAGGAAACTGGCCTTCAGGCTAGGAGTTAATTATATCACTGGAGAGCTGGAGGAAGAGAGCGGGAGGGGTGAGGCTACTCCCAGTTTGGTGTGTGTGTGCGCGCGCGTGTGCATTTTACATTGTTAAGCCATTACTGTCCTAATTTCTAAAGTGAGGCCCGGCTGATAGATTGCCAGAATCCATCCCCAATATCAGTCTAGACCCTATCTGATTTCTGTAATTGTGTTTTTCTCATCTTACTCATGTCAGATATTCTCCTTTTTGTGCACATCAAAGAGAAAAAAAAGAAATCTGGTGAGTTAACTTTAAACAAATAAGCTCCACAGTTTGGGTTAGAAAACAATAGACTGATGATTCTGTCTCGTGGATGTGCCCTTGAACCACCTGTCTCTCCTTCTTATCAAAATAATCCATTCATTTAATTTCACCTCACTTAATTTATCTAATGAATGTATGCTTTGATTCAACAATTCACACTTTTCCACTAATCCAAATGTGACAGAATTAACTGGAGAGATAATTTGGTTAGCTGCAGGCCACTGTTTTTATCATTGGGCCCGTCTTAATCACTACCGTCCTTTCTGTACACTGGCACAGATTCGTAGTCTGGAGCTCGGCGTGCCATGAGCAGAGGGTGTGTTTCTGATGCCTGGCGCCTGCATGTGACAGCTCCATTGGCTGTGAGCGGTCCTCCACTCCTTGCCGTCTCATAGCATCTGCGGCGCTGCGCTTTAAAAGGCCAGGGGCCGATCACTGTGTATCCCTTTCAACGCAGCTCAAAGTCAGGCCTTCTTACTGTCAAACTGTGGCTTTACGTCCAGGGCTAAAAAGTGCATCGCTGTCCTAATGTGGTTAAACTGAACACCAGACTGCATTGTTTTCTGGTCTGTCCCTGCATTCATCACTTGGTGGGACTGGACAGTGTTGACATAAAAAGAGACATTGAAAAGCATTTTTTTGAAGTTAGAAAATGTTATGTGTCACTAATTTTCAGATTATGATGACTAAATATGGAATACTACTTACTACTTTAGCTGTTTTTGTATTGCAAAGATTCCTCACATCCTACAAAAGCATGGAAAGGGCCATTTAGTTGTTCCTTTCAGGTTTTAAGTTACTTTCTCAGTTTTCAGCAGTGATCTTTGAAATGTTAAAAGGTTAAGATATTTCATAACCTTAACTCTGCTTTACCTTCTCCATAGTTTTCCCTTTGACTTGTCGCTTGCTCTTGGTTTTCATAGTACTGTCTGTTTTCTCACACAAAACAAACGGGTTCTTTACAGAGCAATTTTATTTGTACTGAAAACGAATTACAGATGGTGAACACTATTTAGTAATGTGCTCTTCTTAGTGGGGCTAAATACAGGCATGTCTCACTTTTTAATATCAAAAGGAATGCATCATTTTCTTTCACTTCATCCATTTGCTTGCTATGCTGATGATCCAAAAGAGATGCTGAAAATTGTGGTTGTAGGGTGACAAAATAAAATACTAAAGTGATTTGAATAGTTTTTAAGAAAAGTATTCAAATTGAGAAACACCTTTGCTTCTTTGGTCTTAGCTCTGTATAAACTTAGTTTCCATTCATTTTAATTAAACACAAAGTTTCAATTATCAATGCCACATGAAAATGCGACAAGCTTTTCGTGTCTACTTGTATAGCTAATCTGATGCTTTGCTTCTCAACTGATGATGTGTTTTATAACTATTCTCTTTCAGCTTCTCAAACGTGATGCACTTTAATTAAAAAAAAAAAATACACATTTTTATTAGCTAAAAGAATCCAGGTCACAAACACAATAGTGCTTTAAATATCTAACATTCTTCCTTTTCTCTCCGATAATCCAGTGTTCAGGGAGCCCTACACAGTCCGAGTGGCAGACCAGCATTCCATGCGGGGTAACATTGCCGTCTTCAAGTGCCTCATCCCTTCAGCTGTTCAAGAGTACGTCAGCGTGGTGTCCTGGGAGAAAGACACCGTTTCCATCATCCCTGGTAGGACATTAAGGCTACAGTGGTCATCAGTGATTCACCAAACACTGTCACGTTGCAGTTGGAAATTAGTTTGACAGGTTTTGCCAGCCAATTGCTAAAATACTGATGGCATGGCTCTCGTTGTGTTTTATTTGCATCAGGGAGAAATTAGATGAAGAAATTTAACAGAATGTTGGTTATCATCTTATCACAGTGATCAATATGTTTTATTTTTGCGATGCTTGTTTGGGTATGACATTTTACACCATACAATTCCCAGAGTTTGAAAGTTCTTTACATGGGTTGCCAAAGGAAAAGGAGGAGAAACTGCAGGTTTTTCTACAGGTCGGCATCAGCACTATTGCTTCTCACTGCCGCTCGTTCGAAGAACGTCTCCTGACTTTTCCTCTGCATTCAAGAAAGACAAATTTCAGCTGTTTGGAAAAATTTCTAATCACGTAAAATACATCCACACATGTTGTGGAAACACACCATCCCTTTAGTGCTCTTCATAAAAACGTAAAGGAAACTCTACTTGTGCCCATGTGGGCGTGGGAATGTTGACTGAGAAGGCTTGAGATGGTACACAGTCGGATGAGTGATACATTTGTGTCACCGCTCGTAAAAAAATTGAGCTGCCATGTCTTTGCTGCGTCTCGGAGCAGCTCTCTTTACTCCACATGATCCTTTCTTTAAATCATTCAACAGAGAAGCAATATCACTTTGAAACTGAGCTTGCTAGTAGCTACTCTTTCAGTGTGCATTGACATTTGTGCGTCACCTGAATGTGTTCAGGTGTGCGTGGCACGGCGTTAACATCTGCTCTATAGAGCAACGCCAAATTGCAGGCTGTCAGATGAGACTGTTTAGGTCAGATGATACGTTTTGCTCCTCCTGCCCCTTATCGCCCTCTCTGATACGGAGCGCTTATTTCGTCTCTGTACAGTGCATGGGCCTTTGTGCATAAAGGTGTGTTTGTGCTCCTCTTTGTGCGATTCTATCCTTCACACAGCAGCACCCATTGATCCAACTCAACACTGGTGCGTATGTGTATGTGTGTGGCCCGAGGGGGGTTTCCAGTCTGGATCGATAAAGCTTGTTGTTGGATTCCCCTCTCTCTTGTCACGGATCTCTCAGTGTGAGAGTGGTGAGATCAGGCAAGTCTGTTTGACTCATAGCTCACTGTGTGTGCGTGCGCGTGTCGGGGTGTGTGTTTTGTTAGTAAAAGTTATATCACGTTTGTGTGCTAAGCGCTCAGTGGGAGTATGGTATTGATCATTTGGTAAAACATGCACACATAAACAAGTAAAAGCATGTTGGGATAGTCTCTCTCTCGCTCTCTCTCTCGCTCGCTCACCCCCACACACGCACACCCACGCCTACACACGCCCACACACGCACACACACACCGCCTATTTAGTTATTTACACTTATTTACACTTCAGTGTAAATAAGCGGTTTCCTGAAAAAGACCTTAAACCTAAATGAACGAAATAAGGATGTACTGCTTCGCAAAGATAAATAAAAAGATGCATATAGTCAAAATGAGCTGCCTCTACATACGTGTGACCGTATTTAACCTTAGAGATAAGGGTAAGTCATCTGCTGTTAGCTCCCTTTGACAGTTTTCTGGGCACCATCAACACCAGTGAAATAGTAGGAGAAATACAGATAGTATCGCCCTCTCTGATACGGAGCGCTTATTTCGTCTCTGTACAGTGCATGGGCCTTTGTGCATAAAGGCACAAAGGCCCATGCACTTTAAGCAGACTTAAAGCCAGCAGACTTTAAGTCTGCTGGCTTTTTATTCCATTGTGTATTTCAATTGGCAATTTTTTGTTATGAGCTCAGGGATGTAGATGCCAAGATTTTTTGCAATGGTAAATCATTACCCATAGTGCCCATACCATATAGCCTATAAAAAGCACTCACTCATTTGGATGTTTTACCCTTTTTGTTGCTTTTGCAAATCAGTCATGACCAACAAAATTTTTCTTCCTTAACAAAGAAAAAAAACAACAAAACTTTCAAAACCCCTTTTAATGTTAAAATAGAAACTGGTTTGTACAAAATGACTAAAATAATTGTGCAATCATTTACTTTAGGATAAAGTAAATGATTGCACAAATATCCATGGCAGTAGTTAGAATATGCACCTTTTGCTAAAATCACATCTGAACACTGCAATTTTCCTCCACTCTGCTTTGCAATACTTTTCAAGCTCTCTCAGGTAACATTGAGTTTTCACTTTGACATTAAAAAGGTGTTTTCATCTTTTTTTTCTTTTTTTTTTTTGTCAAAAAGGCCAAATTTGAATCATCCTAAATGATTTGATAAAGAAATATAAGGGTAAAACATCCAAAGGGATGACTACTTTTTATAGGTGCTGGTATAAGCCTTTCTCCGGGGAGTTTTGCTGACAAAGTCACAACAGAAAACTTAAAGATGGTTTTTGCAAACTCTTCCGATTTTGATCTTACAACCACATTTATCTTGATACCTGATCTGTTATAACACCAGATGGAAAATCACTTATTCATCCCAAATAGGACAACAGGTTGCACTTATCACTAAGTATTTGTTATCTAAACAAACCATTTGCAAAACACAGCTCTCTACAGCTCACACGATCTGCTACAAGAACATATTGCGTTGCTGTTTCTTAACAGAGGTTGGATCAAAAGTCAATCAGCAACAGTAAGGTGGATACACAATTTTAACTAAGATGTGTTTATTTAACTAGGAGTAATGCCAGATTCAGAGCTTTTATTGCACTTAAAATAGCCCATGAGCAGTGAAACACAAGTAATGCTATAATAAAGTAAATTATAAATCTACCAAGCTTTATGCATAAATTTACACTTTATTTTTCTCTGTATCACCTGCAGTCGAATTAAGTCTTGACGTTTTTTGTGTTACAGTCAAAAAAATAAAGGAAATAAAGTGTAATATATTCATATCAGGTCTCAAAGATCCATTCTGGTTTTAATTATCCTTCTAGTCCTCTTATTTTTTTTAAAAGGTCCACAAGGCAAACTGTTGAAATCACGCCCTGAAAATGTTAAAAACCCCACTTCTTTTGAGTTTCGTCTAAAAAGTTAACACATGTTTGTTAATCATGTAATTCATCATTTTACTTATGAAGCTTTGCGAAGTTTATCTGCTGACAGCTTCTATATGTTTCTTTGATGATCAATGAAGTCTAGCATAATTTTACTTAAAACAACAAAAATTGTAAAGCAGCAGTATTATAAGTATTAGCAAAATAACTTTCTGAGCAAAGAAAAAAGATGTTGATGATGAATTCCTTTTTCAAGTTCAGACATCTCTAGAAATGATGATGTGGGATTCTCGATGAAACCTTCTCTGCTATCCTGTCAAAAATGTTAATCTAAAGACATTGTGGAGCTTTATTTGTTCCTCCCAATTTTCTCAGTCACTCCTCCTCCTCTCTCCTCACAGCTGATGAATAGGTCCTATTGGTAAGACAGTGGTGCTCTTCTTTTCGACCATCTTCGGCTCAAAGGCTCTTCTCATCTCTTTCCCTCCCTGGTACAGACTGGTGGCCTGTGTCGACGGCCCCACACAGAAACACTTACACAAACACTGACCCACACCGAGTTCCAATTAGAGGCGTTCGTGCATGCCTCCATCCATCCGTCCATTCATCCCCTTCATCCATCAGCTCCTGGTTGCATGCTCAACTTTCAGCCTTCGCTTGAGCACTCGAGATGCTCTGGTGCGTTGCCATTTATTAGAGACAGTGCATGCTAGGTGTCGGCTTGGCAAGATGACATATGTCACACAGACGGCTGTGTTGGTCAATAAAACTGAGTATGAATGGGTTTTGATGAAGAGAGAGGAGGGTGTTTGCTGACAGCTGGCCTGACTGCGATTCGACCCTTCTTGGGTGTCGTGTCAGTATTTGACAGCCAAATCTGTTTGCTTTTGTGGCCTGCACATAGAGCAACGTTGGGCGGTACGGACAAAATCTACAGACAGACAGGCTGATAGTCAAACAGAGGAGGGCCAAGTGTTTGGACTAGCTCTCGTGGTTTTTACCCAGATGTCATAACCGCCGCTCTCGCACAGCTTCTCCGTATAGCTGCGCCTCTCCGTTTAATTGATGGTTTGCTGGTGTCGCCGTCACTTATAATAAAATTAGCTTTTGTTTTCTTGTCAGTTAGGCAACTGAAGGAGTACACTCTGACAGATGTGTAATAAGGAACTTCATCTGCGTGTGTGTGCGTGTGTATGAGACTGTGTGAATCTCCTCCTCCAGTTGGAGCTTAAAACAGTGTGAGTTTTATCCGGTCGCCATGGAAACCGGTGCAATCCGGCAGGCGGAATGAGGAAGGTGTGAGGATGCATCGCTGCTTGATTTTTATTAGTGCATCACCATGGCTCAGCTCCACCACAGTCATGCTCACGCACATGCACACACGCTGGCGAACAGAGGACAGTAATGCACATTTCTATTCCTTCCTGGGATGTAAGACGGTCAAACTGTCCTCACTGAAATTGTTAATTGTGTCCAAATTTGCAAATAAGCCGCTAAGGTTTTTGATATTGAGTACCATATGGTTCAAAGCACTGTTTGTGGTCACCTCCCTCGCAAAGCTTCCAACATTTTATAAAACACGGTATTACACACACTTTGATTAGAGATTTGATATTTCTATAGGAAATACATTTCTAACCTTCTTTGAGGACTGCCCTTCTAATTTCAATTTTGACTAATTTGTTTTTATTGTTTAAAAAAAGGTCTTCTGTGCACAAACTGATTCTTTGTTAGGCTACAAGAGTATTTGTGCATTGATGAATCTGTTGTTGATGGTTTACAGAACACAAATCTTTGGAGTTCTTAAGGAGCCTGAAGAATAAAAAATAAATAAAAGCAGAAGAAAAACATAGGTATTGATGTAGATTTCTGCTCAAAGCCATTTCTAAGATGAGATTTCCAGAAACGAAGATAACCTGGAATACTGACAAATCTTCATAGGACTGATTGGCCAACCTGGAGTATCTGGGTTAATATTTTCACAGCATAACAGTGTAAATATTCCTGTTATGCTGTAATATTATATATCTACTACCGCCCAAAATGGTGGGAGTAGAGTAATCATCAGGGGTAGATTAACTAATTAAAGCTTTATTTTGTTTAGATAAATAAATAAAGCTTGGATTTTGTTAATTACCTGTAAAGCTTGATGTCTGATCGTCTAGTGCTCACTGGTCACGTTGCAGGAAAATGATCCAAAACAGTCCAACAAGACTCACAAGGTATAATTTATAGTCCTTCATGAATGAAAACACAGTTTACTGCATTCCATAACAATGCAGGTTATCCTCTATAAGGGAAAACAAACTTTTTCATAACTGCAGAACTTTTTAAATGCCAGTGAAGACGTCCTGTATCAGCACACTTACTGCTTACCTTCAGAAATGTGGAATAAATTGACTTTTCTGCTCAGAGGATCTGATCTTAACATTCAACTAATTAGCAGGAAAAAAACACCAGGATCCCTTCCCCTAAAAGAGAAAGTGAAGAAAAACATGTGATGTTGTTCACTGATTGAAGCTGCCTCTTTGACTCGGTGCCTCTCTGAGTAAAGTGCAGCGTCGCCACAGCTGCTGCATCTCCTGCCCTCGTCTCCATTTTGTGTCCTCTCTGTGGAGGCCTGCTACCTCTCTCTAGCCCTCCGTCTGTCCACTCCTAACTTTCTCCCCCTCTAGTCCTTCCTTTTTAGAGGCACTTGTTAGGAGATAGTGAAGTGACAATGCCTGGCCTGTTCCATCCACTCCATCAGCCCTTTAAGTGAACAAGAGATAGGCCCAAAAACCACAGAATAAGCAGAAAACAGGGGAACACAAAGTGGCACAGAAGCATGACATGCTAAATTATGCAGATGGCGAAGCGAGTACGGGATGGAGAGACGACGGAATAAGTTAGGTAGGTAGATAAGGACGTGTGAGATGGTGTGCGGATGGATAAAGAGAGAGGTGTATGTTTTAGTTTCCTTGCTGTCCCCAGCACCCAAGGGAGAAGGAAGGAGAAGAGCGGGAGCTTTAAAGCCCCCAATCATTAAAGATGCATCTGACAAGTTCCTCCATCCTTTCTCCTGTGTCTCTCTTTGTCCTTTTGTTATATCTCCCGTTAGTGTCTGACCATTAACCATTATACACATCTATGTGTGATTTCCTTTAGGAGCGGAGCGGTTTATTCCTCACGTAAAAGGTAGGGGGAAGAGGGCAGGCAGCAGGGTAACCGGGGAGGGGAAATGGGTGGTGTTTACTTATTGATGTGTGTTTATGGGCTGTGGTGTGTGCGTGTTTGTGTATGAGAACCTGGCTGTGATGTGTGTTAGGTTGGGTTATTTATTCAGCACTCGTGTTTGGATGTTTTACAGAGAGAACAGGTGCAGAGCGACTCTGAGCTCGCTCTGTTTGAACGGACTCTGTGTCTGCGTGTGTGTGTTTGCGGTGGGTTGGAGGGTGTAGGTGTGTGTGTGTGAGGGTGTTTGTCGGTCAGACAGACAGAAAGAGAGAGTCAGACACAGGGGCATTCACTGCTGTCCAGGCAATGATAGACCTGCAGTGTTTATCTGTGCTGAAAACCTGATTTGAAGATAGATAGATAGATAGATAGATAGATAGATAGATAGATAGATAGATAGATAGATAGATAGATAGATAGATAGATAGATGGAAAGAACATGGACGTTCTGACTGAAATGGCGGGAGAGATGGAGGGAGATTGAAGGAGGATATGAGGGAGGTAGGAAGTGAGAGAGGGCTGTGCACGAGGAGAATTTCAATGGCACTCCAATCATGCAGGCAGTCTCGTTAGCCCAGGGAACATTTGCATAGCGCTTCTGTGAATTCATTTGGCCTCACTCAGAAAAGAAGGCTCCCTTTCCTTTCTGCTTGTTAGTTATTCATTAACCACAAGGTGTGTGCAAGGCCGCTTGTGTGAGTTTGTCTGGGCTTTTCGCATCACCCCCAGCCCCCACAACCTCCCGCAGACCAACGTGCCGTTCGTTCTGTACTGATGCCGTCCTCCCGTTTTGTGCCCGAGATCATTGCCAGCCGTGTTTGGGCGGGTTTTCTTCCGGTGTTTTCAACATCTTTTTTGACTCCGTGGACACATGCTTCACTGCTTCCTTCCATTACAGCGAAAGCAGACAGAGTTGCCGTCAGATATTTTGCCAAATCCAGAGCCGACGTCAGAGCCTTACTCATCTCCCGCCATGATCTCTTGCCAACACCCTCCTCCTGAAATCGTGCTGCTGCTCCTCAACTTTGTGCATCACGCTGCCTTCCCAAGGAACTAATTAGTGGAAAAATACACGATGTAAGTTCAGACAATTAGGTTTTTGCTGGAGGCCATTTTTAATGGGGAGCATGACTAGCCCACTTCCCCACCCCCAGAAAAAGAAGACATCGGTTTATGTTGGAGTAAGGTGGTGTGATTGTTTGTTTGGGTGTGAGGGTTTGAAGGTTGGGGTGGTGTCAGTGAGGAAGTTCAGCCAGTAAGTGGTGATGACACATGTAATGAAGAATGCAGCGAACGTGTTATTCTAATTATCCCACTGACACCTCATACAATCTAATGTTGTTTGACAGTGCACAACAACCAGGGTGGAGAAGAGCTCTGATACGCGCATTTGTATGTGTGCTCATAAACTTTGCTGTGTGTGTGAGTGTGCGTGTGGTTTTGAAGCCAGATTTTTACCTGGTTCTGACAAAGTTGGTTACATACGATGCTGTAAAAAAAAAAAAGTTCTTACTTTTTCCTGTTTCAAATAATGAAACGGGTCCTTTTTTAGAACTCATGTGTTAGTAATGCGATGAATACATTTGTCCTGTCCGTCCACAGAGTCTTGAGGATTATTATGTTGTATTTAGTCAATTGTGTGACTTATTAATCTGTAATTGTTGTCACCTTGCAATCAGTGCTTTAAATGTGCCGGCATGCACCAATACCACTATCAACGCTATCAGCACTTTTAGATTTTACCTCTCAAAGTACTCCAAGGTGTTAATGTTTTTTTCTAGTTGCTTTACAAAGAAAATGCAACGTGATTAATTTTTATAAACACGCATCTGTTTCATGCCTATCTTGTCTGTGGATGCAAAGATAAAATTGTATCATTTTATTGCATGGTTTCCAAACACAATTTGCAACTATTAAATGTGATTTACAACTTCAAAATATTAGAAAATATAGAAACACCTGTCTGTTCAAAGGACAGACCAAACGTGACTTTTTCTGTTCAGAGGCTATGTGCTTTTTAGATGCGAGTGTTGTTTGCATCCAAATTTGTATCTCATGCAAAAATAAATTATGCACTATTGCATTCTTAAGTATTGAGTAAGTTGACCAACATCAAGAAGACATGAAAGGTATGTGTTAAAAAAAGCAATGGGAATAAGCACGGACCAAGCATTTTTACATGTATTTTCAGAGATGCAAGTGTTTATGCATATTTGTGTTTCAGTAGTGCCGTGGGGGCAGGGCAGTATGAGAAATATCCTGTTCCAACACGTCCCTGCTGGAGCTGACTTAATGACCCGTGACCTGAAGATGTACATGCAGAAGAAAGAAAGCGAGCGACAGAGTAGTTGAAGGGAGACATAAAGGAAGCAGGAGGAAGAGAAGGAGGAGAATATGGAGACAGAGAGCAGTGGGGTGAAGGATCAGGCACAAAATGGATGAAAACTGTAGCAAATAAATGTGAAATGACATGGAGAGACATGCAAATGTTTCCTTTTGTTTATCAATTTGTTTTCTTTACATCATTTATTTGTTCACAGTTTTCTGTCTTTCTTGACATACTGCATCTTGTTTAATTTCTAATTCTATCACTATTGTTATTATTATTATTATTATTAGTCTATCCTGTTCTTTCAACTCAGGGAACCTTCTATATTCTGTTGTGCAGCTGTGAGTGTGCGTATGTGGAAATGTGTGTGTGTAAGCCTGAGCTCCCCTGTCAGCAATGGAATCTCTGTGCTTTATTAATAGCTAATCAATGAGCTCTCTGGGATGTATGTGATGGCCTGAGGACTCCCGCAAGACATATGCTGGCATCTAAGTGCTCACCCGTCAACAGTTCACCGGCGTTTAATGCATATTTTTAGACATTCCTCTCTTCTTCCCCTCTTTACAACATGGAAAAACAACACAAACAAACATGATTTACTCCTCTAATACTGATCAAATGTTTTTTTGCACCGAATACTTCCAGCGTTTTAAATGTAAAACTTTAGGTTCTAGATATGATCTTTTGTTCTTTACAAAGCAATACACTGCCAGGTTATGTGAAGTGGAGGTTTTAAAGGCGAATTCTCGCTGTTTTTTTTATCTTGCCAGGTATGCTGTCATCTTGTAACTGTGTCACCTGGGTCCTAATGTAAGGACTTTAAGGAGACTATGTGGAACATTTAATCCTGGTTAACCTTCAAATTGAGGGTGTCGCTTTGGTTGAAGTTCCACTTTCAACAGTGCATGTCTATTGGTATCAAGGGTGACAAATTAATTGTTTCCTGCTTTGGGTTGAGATATGCTGACTTTTATGTGTTGTGACTGATTTGTTGTTTTTTGACACAAGGTGATCAGCTGAATGATCTGGATGCCCCCCACGTGTTCAGATGACTATTAGCCAAGTTGATCCAAAAGCAGGCCCTACCAACAGTTTCACTTTTAGCTTTAACCACTAGCATGCTGAGGTAAGTGAAGTGTTTGCATAGAGGGAGAGCAATGCTGTTAGTGAGTCATAGTGCTGCAGCAGTGCTTGTCTGGTGTGTGAAAACGTCAGCGCTCATTCAAATGATTTTTGTTGACATGTCTATGCCATTAATGACAGCCACTGTTAATATTGAGGGCAGTGTGGCACTATGTAGCTCATGCTGTAAAAAAGAAGACAATGAGAAAAATTATATAACATCCCCAACCTTTCTAAGTGCCACACAGATTCCCTTTATCTCCTGCGCTGCCTTGACTTTTGTGAGTTTGAGATCGTACATCATCACATCCTGCTCCACCATGTCCGTGTTTGCTGCTGTTTGAAACTTAACGCCGATTTCACAGGTTGAAACTGAACTGCGCTGTAGTGAATATAGTGTCTAACAATCATGTCAACTTTGTAAATGCATTGAAAGCATCATGGCAGTGAGGCTTGTCAACATTTGAAATGGAATAATATCTTTGTGTGCTTTAAGTGAGCATACTTTGATATTTAGGGAGTATAAATAAATTATATTTCATCTAATTTAATTCCTAAACTGTGTGATTATTTTTGTCTCTATCTGAAAAGACCACAATTAAAATCAATGATACAACATCCTGCTGTGTTTAGTTATTTTCTTTTGGAGAATAAGGACATCTGTTCTGCACTCTTGCTGGCATTTTCTCCAAGAAGCTTTGGAGGGCTTGTAGTAGAGCATTTATAGTTATTTGTTCTTTCTAAAGAATTATAGAGAATTCAACTTTCCCTTGATGGCATCATGTTGAGTGTTTTCCTTTGTAGTCAATAGATTAAAGTCAGCTGTCGTGGCTTTTGCACCTCCTATTGGTAGAAACGGCTCAGATCTGCCACCAGATTACAGTTCAGTATTGATTGCTGGGGTAAACTACCATGCAGTGCTATTGATTTTTGCAAATTCTGAACATTTTGAAAGGGTGAAGCAATACTTATTGGTGATGGTGTCAAACTGGACTCATTTTCTGCTTGACACTATATTTTAGTTGTTTTAAACTCTGGTTCATGATCCAAGTCCCTATCATACTTTACCTTAGAGTTTGTATGAGGTGGAAAAGATTTGTTACTGCAACCCACATGGAGTGCTATTGTGGTAATATGGACTGCATTATTTGTCTCAACAGCAGGAAATGCATTTTACTTTCTGCGATAGTGTCAGTGTGGTCCATGGCCAACAAGTTTGTTTGCCTTAAGGCACAGCCTGAGGCAGGAGAGTGTTTGGTTTGTGGACTTAGAATCTGTGGCTTTTTAAAGTTGTTTTGGTCCTCTTGGCTTCATCAGACTGAAATTTTAAGCTGAGTAATAGTTGGAGCTCCACTGAATTCAAACAAGTTTCTATGCAAATGGAGGAATGAAAGGCAGTAAGTTTGCAGTCACTTAAAATGACCAAAAATGTTAGACGTTGGACCTGTTGTAGCAAAACGTTTAAACCATAAGTTTATGAGTAGATAGGAAACTAAATCAGGTGTTATTCTGTTTTTGATTTACCAACCAGACAAGAAGGTTAAACACCTTCAAGTTCAGGTAATGTCTTATTATTTGAGCTGTTCAAATGTGTCTCATATTATTTTTCATAAATATGTATTAAACCAGTTTTTTACAAAAGTAAGTCCTCTTAACTCTTAACCTTACAATGTTTGCTTTCGTCTATGATGTCCGCCATTTTGGACTTTATATAAATGTATCAGTTTGCCTTTGAAGCCTGGTATAGGGTCACACGACCTCAATATTTGATCCCTTCCCCTTTAAATGTGTACAGTGATGTGAAATGAAGGTGATTGATAGTTCTGTTGTCTACAGCCTGTGAACTACTGTCTGCATCTCCTAGGATCCAGAAACCATTTAGAGCTTGACACGAGTCTTTTTGTAGTAGAGCCCCAATTTATTTTACAATGCTGAAGTATACAGAGAAAGAGGTCTCTGATCGACCCACTTTGCTCGATCTTTGTTGATGATCCAGAATTCTGCTGTCCGGTCTCTCACACCTGCAGAGAACACTTGCTTTTCATTTAAAATCTCAAGGGAGTACAAGAGTTTATGGTCATTCTAAGACGGTAGGAAGAAAAACAGGCCCACATCACCACAGATCATCCAGTGTGCTAGTCATTTTTTTCATATTTTTTACATTTTTACTACTTTGAGATCAACCAAGCACATGGTACCAGGTGAAGCCACAACATGTTTGACAAACTATACATCTTAAGTTATCTAATGGCAGGCAAAAAAACATCTTTTCTGCCATTTTGTCCAAATAATCTGTTGGCGAGCAAATCGTGTACCACGTTTGCTATGAAGAATTAGTTTTCTCTTGATGGCATTCTTTGATGATGATATCTAACAGTGATCAGTGGAGGTTGTTTTTTTTTTTTTTTAATCTTTTTTACCTCCCATATGATCCTTCTTGATTGGTGCTGTACCAAGATAAACATGGGTCCCTGTTGTTTTAAGCTATTTATATACTGTTCTAAATGTTTAGATGGGGAGTCTCTTTCTTGTAGAGGACTGCTTGAAGGTAACTTCACATCTGCCTTACTTGAATGACATGTTCTCTTCTTGTAGTGTGATTAAGAGAAAGGAGCAGCCATATTATTCAAAGAAACAGAAAGTCGGATTACTAATTAAAAGTTCTTAAAACTCTAACCCATTTGAGAAAACAACAAATATCTTTAATGTGGATACCAGTAAATAAATAGAGTGTGTAATATGGGAATACTCAAACTCCCCATTGACAAAAAAGGAAGTTACAGATATTTTTACAATAACAAAAAAAATATTTCAGTGAAAGTCCTCATCAACCTCAACAAAAGTAATAAAAACTGGAATACAAATTTCACATATTTTTGTAAACGTACATGCAGCAGCCTCATGGCAGTGTAACTCCATGTTTGCATTTTTATGTGCTCTTTTGTTAGAGAGAGACGTAAGCAGAAGCCAGTGTTTTTGCATTAAAGCAAAGCTGAGTAAAGCTCCCTGAATGAAAAACTATGGACGGGGTTGAAAAGGATGGGTAAAAAGGGAGAAAGGAAGTAATTTGAATCTCATATACATTTCAGTTTAACGTCATTCCAGCCTTTATGCATTCTTTTTGCAGCCGCCAGCACACACCAACACGAACACGGTAACCCCCTCGCCTAGCCGGTTCCTGTGGACAGAGCTCTTGTGTGTGAGCGCAGATTGACAGTTGAGTGTTTGCACTACAGCTCATTCATCCTTGTTGACTATATTTCTGCAGCCGAGTTGAAAATACATGGTGTGTCACATGCAGCCTCTCTGCATAATGAAATCCATTATACTGGCTTCAATTGTTGTATTCTGTGGTACATTAGATATAACATTAGAAGCAGGTGCACACAAAGACAGAGAAGAAAACTCTACCTGTAGGCGCTGAAAGAAATGTATGAGTGCTACAAGCTGCCGAATATATTTTACGTGTCCACAACAGCAAATTTCTAAGCTAATTTGTGATGTGTGTCCCTAACAATATATTACCATGTTAAAAATGCAAATACAAAACAGAGTAAAATGATAACACTAATTACAGTCATATTCAATAAATTAGAATATTATTGAAAAGTGATATTATTTCAAGAACTCAATTCTTCAAGTAAGACACATTACTATGTAGATTAATTACACACAGACTGATGTTTTCAAGCACTTATTTCTGGTAATTATAAGATTTTTTTTTTCTTTTGCTTTCATCTAATAACATAGCATTTAAAATTGAATTATCCATCAGTTCAATATAAAACATTTTTAATACGACGATGGAGGCTTATTAAGATTATGCCTAATACCTGCTTAAAGGGTCATTTTTGAAAGGTACTTTTAATTTGACATTCATCCTTATACATTACCCACATTGTTAATTGTCAAGATAAATAAATTGAAATGGACAACATCTGGGTAAAACATGGAAGTATGAGGTGGCCCAATTCTCCCAAAGCCTAAATCTGTGGTGTATATTGTTGTAGACTTAATTTTAGAACCTGATAAATACTGTTAGATCATATTCCCGTAAGAAAGAAGAAAATGGTAAAGTAGAGAATTAAAAAATATACACTGTGGATTTAGGTCAAAGCAGCATGTGCAATAATAGGACATTTGCTTTTAAATGGTTACCTAGTGCTTTGTCAGAAAGCACCAGGTGTGTCTCTCCTTTCTTTAGGTGTAAGCAGGCAAACACGATCAGAGCTTTACACCACTGCAGACTCTATCCTCTGCTTGTTTGCTGCATTTTGAGTGTAGTCATAAAAATGTTTTTTTTTTTTTAAATCCTTAATAAAATCTTTAATGAAATGAATTTAAGGTTGTACTTTGAATTACCGCATTTCCAAATTAAACATATGGACTTTTCTAATTCGACTAATTTGTATATACAGAATACATACACATTCTCTGTCATTCTTGTATTGATATCTGGGTTTTGCAAATGGAAATGTGTGGATTGGCAACTCTTAATTCAGTTTATGCTGCTGTCTTAAGAGGGGAATTTAAAGAAGCCAGAATTTTATCCAAGACCGATACTAGAATGGTGCAAGGAATGTGGACATGCATAGAAAAACAAAAACTTGCAAACAAATTGCATTGCCAGAAGAAGAATATAGAGCTGCTAAATTCAGTGAAGTGAAGTGACAATTAAGGTTCACAGTACACATCAAAAGCGACCTGTTAAAACTTAACAGTTGACAGGCTACATTTTCTTTATCACTTCTAATCCTATTTGATGCTGTTGAAATTCACAAAAAAAAAACAACAAAAAAAAAACGACGTGGTAAAGTAAATCCTAGCAGTCCTCTTAAAGAATGATTTAGTTGTTTAAATGTTAACATATTAAAATTGTCATTGTGTAGTTTGGATCTTCAATTATGAAAATAGAAGTAAATATGGCAGATTCTTTCAAAATGATTTGTGTCCTTTTCTGGACTTTCATTTTCACCCAGGTAGAGAATATACATACCTTCTTCGTGTACAATGTTTAATTTGAAGTCGAGCAAATATGGAGCACTACCTAGGGTATGTGCAGGGCTGTGGATAGTTTGAGGGGTAGGTAACAGTGGCATCAGATAACTGGCAGACACACTAGTACCGCTTCCTCTCCAGAAGTCAACAGCACGTCGCAGCTTTCCACTAATAGGGAGAGTGGTTTTGCATTTACGCAATGTGTTGCTGTGCAGCAGAGAGCCATTCTGGTTCTGTCAGTGTGCGTTCATCTGGATGTGTTCCTTTACTGCCTGTATGCATAATTTTTGACTTTCAAATTGGCATTTGCATGTTTCTGCATATACGCACGTATGCATTTGTGTGGGTGCGTGTGCGTGTGCTCGTTCACGCATTCTTGCGCAAGCACTGGATGTGTATGCACTTGTATGTCCGATGTGTCAACGGCAGGTAGCGAGAAAAAGAGAGATAGGGAGGTTGGAATAAGAAATGTAAGTGGAAAGGGAGATAACATAAAGAAAAAGAGCAGTTGCCAAGGAGGGAGTGATATTGAGAATGAAAGACAGAGGAATTCTCTCTGGGGAGATGCACATGGAGACCAAAGACACATTCTGCCACCATAAGCATGTTTAAATTTTGAACAGGCACTTAAGAGGGACAGCACAGAGATGCATATTTCTCTTGAGCAGGGGACTTGAGGGTAAAGCAGTGATTTTTCTGAGTATGAGGGACAAAGAGGTGTTTAGAATAAGGGAGTGAGGAGAGGAGAGTTAGAGTGCAGGAAAAGAGAGATGGAGGCTTTCTTAATGGAGGTGTTTTTGCTTCACTAATTTTAGGACCCATTTAACTGAGTGTGCCTTTTTCTCTCTCCCGTGCCTCTGCCTCCCTTCCTCTCCTCTCCTTCCATCTTACCTCTCCTATCTTTTCCTACATTTCTAGTTAATTTAATGAAGGGTTGCCCGATTGCTTTTAGCATTAATATTCCAATACCAAGTGATGTAAATAATGAATGCAGCCTTCCCCTGTTCTCTCTCCCCACCTCTTCCCCTCTCTGAAAGATGTTGAGCCCCATCTGTCGTCTCTGTGGTGGCACAGAGCAGTCCCCGAGGAAGAGAGAGGAAAGTGGGATAAGAGGGCAGAGGAAGGAAAAAAGAGCAAAAAAAAAAAAAAATAAAAAAAACAGGGAGGGCAAAGGGTGAGGAAGGTGTGTCCAAATAGATGACATTAAAAGATCTGTAAATATCAGATAGCTCAATATAATTAGAATTTACTGTAAAACTTGTCATTGCATCTTTACATATTCTGTGTAATGTCTACTGCACAAGATGAGATGATACAACAGATTTTCACGTCACGACTATTTTCATCAAAATTCAACAGGCCATTTATCGTTACTATTCAGCTGTGAATGTATTATAGTAGTCAAATAGTTTATTTGATTTAATGTCTCAAAATAGCTGAGTATTTAAAGCTGAAGAATATTTTTTCCCTCCTCACACTGACTGTTTTTTTTAAGCTGGGAGCAGCTTTGAAAGCTAGAGATGCGTTACTTTAAATTTGACGTGCCTGAATCAGAAACACGTGAAGCAGCCGTCCAACACTTGCCTCGTTCTAAAATCTGGTAGTAAACTGTACGGATTGCACTTCAGATAAAAGCGTTATATGTTTAACTGGACGTGTGTTTCTACTGGTTCACATCAACAGGGCAGTTCCACACCTGCTCACACCCACACACGGTCTTCTTTTTATTGGTTTTATAAACTATTGATTTCTGGAATATTTCACTTATATTGAATTTTTAAAACAACTGTCACAGCTGGACCTTTTCAGGTTTCCAATAATAATCTGATTCTGGTCTCGAATGCACAAAATCCTACTTTATTTCACTTTGCAGACTGCAACAGGAGGTGTGGACAGGTTTTGGTCAGGCAACGGGTGATCATAAGAAAGTTAGAGAGCTGGTGTCTGGTTTAGAATACAGCACTCTTGCAAACTAGTAATGAGTGGAGCTAATTAATTTTGACTCTGCCAACAGATGGCTAAAGCCACATGGCAGCCGCTAAGGGAGGTGCTCCTCTTTCCCCTCTCTCTATCTTGTTTTGCCTTGCACTAACAGTCTCTGTCCTTCTCTCCAGCAGAAGTCACTGTTAACGTCATTTTGGGAGCTTGTCTTAACGTTTTCACCTGGAGCGATTGTATTACTGCACCCTCCACACCTAACGCCAGCCCCTGGTAAAGACAATCAAAAAGCCATAGAACGAGCTAATCTTCAGCATAATTGCAGCTATGAACTGTCCTGTTTTTGAAAAGCAGCAGAGAGTGGCGCTCATCTGCACCAACTCACAACAACATGCAGAGGGGTTTTTTTGGAAGGCATATCAAAAAAAGCCTTTTCTGCTGTAAATCATTACAACTGTTATATATATGGAATTTACTAAAGGTTTATTGGACCTTTAAATAGATAACAATGAGGCTGGTCAACCGCTGTGAAGCATGGTGGAGGATCTGTGAAGATGTGGGCTTCTTTCTCTTTCTAAGGAAGCCTCGTTACATTGCATTAAAATAAGAGAAAGTTTAAAAATAATAATTTTCCGCTACTATAAGTAAAAATATGCCACCTAGTGATTTTCTGTAAGAATAAAGACGAAAAAAAAATGCAATAAAAAAAATTCAAATCAATACAGAAAATCAACCTTTTTCAGTCTTTGTTTCTGCCTTTGTAAAAGTAAAATTTTTATTTTAAGGTGTTTCTACAAACTGGCATATTTAAAGACTTTAAACAATGAGTTTGTTTCTGATAAAAAGCAAGACAGGTATCCCTCAAAAGATAATAAAATAACTTAGATGGAGTTTGAAATTTGAAGAAAAAATATGTTTAAAAACAGATTCTGAAAAATGGCATTTTAAAAATGACCCTTCTCAATAAACATGGAAAACTGCTGTTATTGGCTTTACAGTAATTACAGATTTTTGCATTTGAAACCAACCTTGCCATCATCCAAACCTGTGGCTCTCTCCACAGATTCTCTTTCAGACTGAAGTCAAGACTCTTGTGGGCTTGCTCAAATCTTAACGTTAATTGAAGTGGAATTAAAACACATCAGAAACTTTAAAACATTCTTTACACCTAAATTTTCCAGGGGTCTAAATAGCTTTAGGTATAACTGTTGCCGAGGTGCCAGTAATTGTAGAGACTATTGTAGATTGTTTTTCAGCAATCAAAGTCCTTGGAGAAAGTTTCAAAGATGTGAATGTTTAAAAATACTTTTTCCTTGATGGACATTAGCATAAAAAGAAACACCGGTGAGAAATTGGATTGCTCAAATGTATGTTTGTTGCAGCTTGCAGAACAAAATTAATGAAGCCAAAAAAAAGAAAAGGACTGATGGAGAATTGGCAGAAAGAGGTTTCTGTATTAACAGCTACATTTGTCCACAGCTTCGCTCGCTCGTGTAAACGCCACTTCAACATCATATTGTTTCCCCACACATCACCACACATCACCACACACACACACACACACACACACACACACACACACACAACCACAAGCCCACTTAAATCTGAGTCTCTTACAATGCCAGCATACACACACAGAAGCCACGCAACAACCACTCTTGTGTTTCTGCAACCAAAGCCATTTGTGAGGAGTTTCCCTGAGTACTTGAGTGGGGAAAACGCATTAAAGTTTAACCGGCGCAAGAACGAAAGGGAAAGCAAAAGGGAAGAAAGGAAGAGGACGCCACTGTCGCACCCGCTACTCTCCATTCAATAACTACTCAATCTCAATTCTCTGCTTTTCATATTCTTTGTTAAATAGTGAAGTTGGAGAAGACGCGAAAGACTGGTGAGAAGCAATTGGAGAGTGGATAATAATACATTAAAAAGAATATCGATTCAGTAATCAGTATTCAGTGATAAGTCTGCCAGATAGTTTGTGTAGCTTTCTATTGCTTATGTCACTCTATTCAATAGGCGGAGAAACTGTGGATTATGTTATTTGTATGTTTCGTCTCAAAAGGAGACAACTGCTGACTGAGTGACACTAACCTGTGAAAAAACTTGAAAGTTACACCAATTTCTTCCATCTGTAAAAATAATTTCTCTCATACCAGATAGTGAATGTTGCCACAGAAACAATAACAAAACTGATCAGAGGAACAAGGGAGGGGGAAAAAAGTGGTAGTGAGAGCCGGAGACAGATGGGGTAGCTGGCAAGCACGTGGCACACTTTGCATGGGTGTGTGTGTGTGTGTGCAACCCACAATAGTGGTAATTATCTTAGCCGTGGAAAGCACACAGGGCTTGGCAGAATAGGGGCTGATGGTGGGGAGTGCTGGGAGGGGGGTTGAGGGAAAGGGGACAGGCAGTCAAACAGTAATATAATCATAGTTCTTTGTGTGAGTGAGAGCAGAGAGCAGCTCAGTGTCAGCTGTTATTGAGTGCTTATCCCCTAACGGCCCCCCCTCTTCACACAAGCACAAGTACACACAATGTATAGCCATGCCGATAAAAACCGGCCTGTACATACATGCAGGCTCTGCCACTTTCACATGTCAGTTCCCAGGAAAGCCATCTGTCCCAGCCGGACAATGGGTCATTTCTAGAGCAAACATCAGATTAATGCGATACGGAAAAGGTTTCTGTTTGTGAAAGATTTGATCGGCTAACATGAAGCCTCATCACTACTGAAACTGAAATATATATAACAAGTGAAAATATTTTTAGAATTCATTTTTCATTTTAAAAGCATCTCTTCGCTGGGATAAGAAAAAACACACTTTACCCCAGAAATGAGGGCTCAGTACTGACACTTAGACTAGGGTTGCTTTTATGTTGTAAATAAAAACGTTAGACTTGATGTGAATTTGAGATTTGGAGTCAAGCCTGAGAAACGGTCTTTACCTTGTATAATCAAAGATTAAAGCTGCAATCAGTAAAAAGAAATATGTTTTTATCTATTATCTATATTTAAAATTGTCACTATGTCCTGACATAACAAAATCCTCTACCTCCTCCCTGTGGCCCTATGCTGTCTGTTGTTGCTGTTAAGTCAGAAATAACCAATCAGAGTGAAGAAGAACGTCGCTCAGTCACATGCTGCTCAAGATTGCCAGTTTGCTCCAGGTGCGCTATGCCACAGAAACAATTTATCTTAAGAGCAAAACTGTGTGTTCCCCTTCATCGTTGGCCATGTTTACTGCCCTGCGGCTCTGCTGGGGAGAAGCAACTTTAACACAGCAGCGAGAAAGGGGGAGGGTGTGAGCAGCCACTACACAGGACAATTGACAGCGCTAAGGCCCTCCTCCTGGCTCTGATTGGTTGTTTCTTACTGAGCTGTATATTTCTGCAGATTGCAGTGGGACCAAAGGGAGGAGAGTTCATTTGGCACAACAATGTGAAGGTGAAGATAACCTATAATATTTACATTGGTCAAAACATGCACCACATTAAATGCCATATTTTTTCAAAGAAGTGAACCAAAACTTTTAATAGTTGTCAGAATATTATTATTATTGTGTTTTAAAGGTTTGTATTCATGCCTTTGATTGCGGAAAACACATTCCTTCTTTAATTATGCTGTGTGCTCTTGCTTTGGAGAGGGCTTTGAAAATCATGTATCATTTTTATTTCACATCAAAATGAAGTAGTGGTTTGAGTTAGCCCTTGACATAAAATGCCTGTAAAATAAATGATAATTTGTTGCTATTATGTAACCATATCAGAACAAGTTCTAGTACAGGCATCAATACCTTTACAAGGCGTTATATAACAGGCATAGTGATGTTACACAGCAGTGCTGGGATCACAAGTTGTTCAGGAAGACTACATAATTAGGATTCGTTTGCACTTTGATTCTGTGGTGTAAAAGGGATCGTGTTCTTCAAAATGTGGGAGTTAAACAATCAGTTTGATAAAATGCTAAAAAAAAAAAAAAAAAAAAAAAAAACAGAGTAAAAACAAATGTGGAGGAAAACTAGTCACTCATCTGTGTTCATTTATGTTTGTTATTTTAAGTACAAAACAAGCCAAGATTCAGCGTTGTGTTGTGTTGAACACTGGAAGTGGTGTGACGCCTGTTTAGGACTCATAAATAATTCCATGGTGTGGTCTTGATCCTTCAGACCTTAGGAAATCCCTCAACAGATTATGGAAATGTACAGGCCATATCTCAGCCCTGACCTTATATATTATTTACGCACAAATACACTGAAGTTTTTGTAGACATCTGTCTTTCAACAGGGCCTTTCTCCATCACCTGACTGTGTTTCGCTCTCTTTTTCTCGCTCTCCTCCAACTCTGTGGGGATCACCTTAGCTTCACGTCTGCAAAGATAAATAAATGTTTTCCTTTGTCTCCTCATCAATAATGCAGACTTACTTTAAGTGCTGCTGTGGGGGCTTACATTCTTTGTCTTTCTTTGCTCTTTTGTTCTCCCATTCTTTCACTCCTCACCTCCATCCATCCAACTGGAAGAGGAGCAAGAGGAGAAAGGGGAAACTTACACAACCTATTTTTCTCCAGTCATTCAAGACCTACCTGTTGCTTTGTCAGAGAAAATAATGAAAAACTACATCTAAGCAACAAGAGATGTCAAAAAAGTATATAAAACACAAACGAGAAATTGTAAAGAAAGCAATACTTCGACTAGAGTTGGAGACCACATCTTAAATATTCCATATTAGCTCTGGTTGTATGTTAAGGCCATGTCTCATCAGAATAAATAGGAAAATTAAAACATTTAGTCAAACTTTAGTGTTCAACTAATCTTGGGATCCCTTTGAGCTCAGTGAGATTTATTTCTGCAGCCATTCCTCTTTTTTTTTTTCCATATTTCCTGCTTTTTCTTCTGAAGAAGACGGATTCTGTATTTCTCAATTGCCAGATCTATTACACTAAACAGTTAAAATTACCAAGACCGCATCTCATGACTTGAAACAATACAAAAAGATAATTATCTGGTTGTTTTTTCTATGACAGCTGAATAGCCCATTGAAAGGAGGAGGAGGGCGTGCATAATCAATTTACTATATACAATAATCCTAATCCTATAATTATCCTACAGCTTTTCTTTCCATGGTGTAAATGTGTAGCCATACACAACTACAAGCAAGTATTTTGCTTGAGATTTCTTTTCTGGTTTCCCCTTTGCTGACTGAGGTTTACCTTTTGCTTTGACGGTCCTTCTGCGATAGACGAGTTTTTCAAGTACACAAATTTTCCCTGTGTCTTGTATATGTTAACAATGTTATTTTGTAAAACTGCACGACCTCACCACTTTCCTTTTCACTTCCACATTCAGTGCTACTGAATATCTCCACGGTATTTTCAATGTGTTTTTCAGACATCCCCGGAGCACGATTTCATGCATTTTACCCGTTCGGTATTGAGGCTTTCTCAAGTTGAGTTACGCAATGTTTGCCACTCTTTGTAAGTGCTCTTGCAACGTGTCTGAATATTGATTGTACTTTATTATATTTCCATAGAAATCTGGTAAGACTGAAGGTAAGATTCATAACTGGAAAAACTGAGTTTATTCCGCATTGATGAGTCACTGATACAACACACACTGCATAGACTATTAAGAGTAAACATATAGCAATAACATATTATCCTGCTGTGCATGCATGTTTGAACCTAGAGTCAGGAATTTCATTGTTTTATATTCTGGACTGTACTGAGTGGTAATTATTACTGGAAATGAAGTTATAGTTCTGAAAAAAAAATTGGAAAATTTAACTCCAACATTTATGCGACAACTATTCTCTCCATGTTAACACAATGTAAAAGCTCCAAAAAGACTCACTTTTTACAATCGCTTCCATTAAACACAAACGGAATAATTTTGTCTATAATGTATCACTACCCAATATCCACCACTGAACATATATGAATATATGAATATTTACATATATGAAGTGTGAATTCATTTTACTGTTCGGTCTCTCATATATATTTTTATACGTGTGTGTCACTGCAGTCTGAATGTCTGTAGGAGTGTGTCATCGTTTGTTGAGGCAGGGTATCTGTGTCATTGAGGTCCACAGGTTTCTTGGTAAGAAGCTGCTGTGGATTTGATGTGATGCACAGTGTATGCTGTGTGTCGCACCAAAACAGCTATGGTTGCATAAGGCCTCTGGGCAGTCATATTAGTGCATGTTTGTGTTGTTGCGCGGTTTATGTCTGTGTTTTCAGGCAGACTGTCTTGCTTCACTGTCACTCAAAAAAACAAAGAAAGACACTGATGCTATTTTACCCTGACACTTATCTGACTCCACTGTCCTTAAGTCTTACCCTGCTCCAGGCAGATGTATGAATTCATGTGTTTCTAACGTTTATATCGCATCAAACTGACAACCAAACTCTGACCAAAAGCTTCTTTTGCCATCTTACTGTATTTGACTGTTTCCCCCCTTTTCTGTCATTCAGCAATCTTAATCTTATGAAATGAATTACTTGATTTTTTTTTCCCCCTGAAGTTTTGTGCTTTTCAACAAATGCTTGGGACAACAAATGCCTTGAAATTATGTTTAATTTATTGTATCTAAAACATAAAAAGAAAGAATCAATGTATCTGTTTACCTTGATGCAGTTTATTGATTTGGTACCAAAGCACAACAAGTTATATTTGCAAAAGTAGGACTAATTGATAACTATTTAGAGAATCATTTTCAATACGTGGATACTTTTTGCAGGTCCGTCCGTCCATCCATCCATCCATGTGCAGAAGCTCTGTTGAGAAAAGCTTCTCAATGCTGAACAGTCTCTGTATGGCATTTGATAGCACGGTTACATTGTATCAGTGCAAATAAGCTTAAACGTTTTGGACAGCATCAATCCATGTGTTTTATTTGCCAAGCTCATGTCAACCTCACCTGGTTTAGGCAGCACCTGCTAGCATCAACACCATGATTCTTGGTGACTGGCTTTGTGGGTAGACATGTCCCCTGTGCCGCCTGCATTTTTTTCCGAGCCGTCTTTAAACGCATCACAAGTGTTTTACGCTGTGACGTTGACTTTTGACTTTACATGTCAAAAATCAGTCAGATTCCAGTCAGAGTCAGCAACGGCTAAAAACTGCACAATTTATTTCCCCCTATCAACCCAAGTAAGTTGAGTAATGCTGCAGATAACGTTAGCTAAATGAGGACCTTCTAATATATATGCCAATATATTATGGTAAGCAGTTTAAGAATACCTACGTTAGTATTTTTAGGCCATGTTACATCCCTTTGTTGTTAGTTCATGCTAAAAAATAAACCCAATCGTCTTTAATTTCTGTGCAGAAGTGAAGAAATTTTTATTGTCACAATAGAAAGAGCAAAGTCAGGGATGATAAAGTTAAATACTGTATTTGGTGACAAAATGGCAATAGATTCCCCACAGTTGCGGGCCACAGTGTGGACAGGACCTTCTCCGGTAAGGGACAGATTGAAAGATATCTGTTGGGATAACATTTGTACAAAACCAAAGTTTGCCAAGAATGATGCGAAAAGAAAATACATTTAGTGTGAAGCAGTTGTTAGGTGAACATTGCTTGTTGATGTCAGAGGTCAGATGAAAATTGGCAGACTAGTTTTATATGGCAAAACAAGGCAACAGTTGCTCAATCACTCATTAACCATAAATATCGCTTCTGAACACAGAGCCTGTTGGACTCAAAGGTTTTCAGCATGCACAGACTATATCAGGTTCTGCTTCTGTTAACTAAGAGCAGTATGGAGAGGCTAAGTTTCAGAGGTCAAACCAAAATTGAAAAATGGCAGGTTGGGAAAATGCAGACTGGTCTGATAAATATTGATTTTAAGCTACAATGTTCAAATGATAGGGTGAGAATGGCATAAACAACGTGATGGGATGGATCCCTCTGGTCTTGTATAAATGCTACAGGCTGCTGGAGGATAGGCTATTTATCCTTGGCACAGTTTGGGTCGCCCAATGTCAACTGAGCGTTTATAAACAACAGCCTATTTTAGTATAGCCATATGTATCCCTGTGTGACAGCATTGTACCCATCTTCTGATAGCTACTTCTGTCAAGATAAAGCAATATGCCACATCATGTCAAACTGGTTTGTTGAACATGAAGATGAGCTTGCTATACTCCAGTGGCCTCTGCAGACACTAGATCTCCAGAAGAACACCATGAGGGGGATGGGTGGTTGTCATGTCAGCATGGAGTATGATCTATGAGGTATGGTCCTGCACTTATTTTAATCGCAACATGTGGCAAATAAAATAGTGGCACAAGAAGACTGCACTAAACTGAAAGGGTTTGCTCGCCAGCTCTCAAAGACCACGAAAGGCTCAAATGTCTACTTGAAGTAAGAAGACCTGTTGAGATTTTTTTTTTTTTTTCAGTGCTACTTGTGTTGTGAAAATATTGCTTCTTATTTTACAACGCACTGAATTCACAGGGTTAGGTCGTGGAATACACACACACACGCACGCACGCACCCACACGCACGCACACAGGAAAGCCTGCTTACAAGCAAAGTAAGCAGTCGTGCTCTGCCAGCACCTCTTGTAATCCCTCAGACAAATTACGACGTCTTCTCCTCCTCTATTCTCCTCCTCTGCCTCCCTCGCGCCGCTCTTTCCTTCCAGCTGCAATTGGATTTGGATAAAGATGGCTTTTCCTTTTCTTCTCTATTCTTCCCTGCTTTGGCTAAAAGGGGATTTGCTCTGGGGAGATTACACGCACACAAACACGCAGATCTGTGCACGCATGCAGACCACAGTGCTGAGACACTGCATTTGAGGAAGAACATCTTCACGAACAAACATCCCACTCCTCACAACCCCCACTTTCTTGCACTAGAGTGAAGCTCTTTGTTGCCAGGGGTCAACTACCTCCTTTGCTTTTGCTGTCTTTCCCTTCTTTTCTTCTTCTCCGCCTCCCAGTTGGCTATCCCACTTATTTTGCACATCATCCATTTTTTTTCCCTTTTACCCTCTCTGCACTTCTTTTTCTGCAACATCTATGCCACTTCTCCTCCTCCTTCATCTCATTACTGTCCTCTGTGCTCTTTTTCAGGAAGCCGAGTTGTCACAAAGTTGACCTCCTGCCACTCGGCTGTGAAAAAAAAAATGGCTAAACTTGTGTAATGATCTGCCTACCTGTCTTCTGTATTAGTATCTATGATGAAGGACACTCCATCTGAGTGGTATTATCAGAAAGCTCAGCCATTTTACATGGCACAATGTAGTAAGTCTGGTATTAGGCTATTAAGATGCTCTAAAAAAGGAAATGCCCCCCAAGGGACTAATCTGTGTGTACGTGTTGTAGCAGAGGGATTAGTGGTTCTGTGAGGGAATATTAGAAGACTGGGAGTAGTAGAAGGTCTTTAACCCTGACCCCCAGACAAGGCAACAATCAATATTTAAGCAGTACACATATTCATACACACGAGTCTGTGTTTGTGTGTACTGTGAGACAGTGATTCGCTGTCAGTATATATGACGCATGGGGTGTGTTTTTCTGTGCACTGAGGGAAAAATGCATTGCCGATGAGTTGAAACAAGAGTTTAGACTTTTTCTGGCTCCTGTGTGTGTTTTATGCCAGTAATCATTGTTTCCATAGAGTGCCATTTTTGCATGCTTGTGGGCAAAGTTGAGGCATATTTTTCTAAGCAGCTATGTCATCACGTCTGCATGTGCACAGAAGGAGGACACATTTGTTTTGAGTTGTACAAACATTTGGTAGGAGCCACAGTGTCTTTTCCATTTCTTGCCCTGCTCTGTCTCTCTCTGCCTCCCTGGGCCACCAGTAGTGGTAATGGGGAGGGACCTGTCAGCTCACTTAATGCAGCTAATGTTTGCCTACGCCTCGGGACACGAGCACAGACACACACACAGTTCTGACACACAGACAACACACACACATACAGAGTGCCCTGCTCTCTCTCTCTCTGTCACCACTCTGTCACATTCCCTCTCTTCTTCCTCCATACCACTCTCCCAGCACCGTTCTTTTTCTTCCAGCTTCTGATGCTTAGCGTTTTTAAAGTAACATATTTCACAATGTTTTGGAACAGTTTAAATCTTCTGTTTGGCAGCATTTATTACAAATACATTGAGTATTTGCCCTCTACATGGCCAGGTATTGTACACAAGGGGCATACGTGGGGTGCTGTGGTGGTGCAGGGGCAAAGCACAACCCACGTATTGACGCCTTAGTCCTCGTGATGGTGGTCACAGGTTCAATTCCTGGCTTGGCAACATTTGACGCATGTCTTCCCCTTTTCTCATTACCCTGTTTCCTGTAGAACTACTTTCAAATAAAGACCACTAGAGCCAACAAAACCTTTAATTAAAACAAGGAGAGTAAGTAGTAAGAAAATAATTTTATGACAATAGTTTTTACTTCCTTGTATCTCCATGAATTCAAGAAGATTCCCAAAAAGGTGTTGTTTCCTTCAAAAATACTAAAGATGATATAAAGATGATATCGTCCCTCTAGCATGTTCTGTGTCTGGCCCTGGGTCTTCCTCCAATGACGTAGACCCAGAAATAAGGCACATCAGTGACTTCAATGAATGACGGGCAAGACTGATTAACAAACTTTGGACTGACTAGGAAGTCTGGAGGATCCCTCTGAAGCTGTGGAGTGCTCTACTCCAGAGTTTGGTTTTGTGTGCGATCTTTAAGAATTGGTGAGCACCTGATAGTCTAACTTTTTCCCCTGGAGCTTTGTTGGGTCCTAGATCTTCTTTTATACTTACTTCTGTGGAGCTGAGCTCAAGGTTTAGGTCTGGAGAATGAGATGGCCACTATCTGTGTTGGTTTGGGCCATTAGTGAAATATCTTACAGTGTGTCTAGAAAGTATTCACCGTTCTTAATTTTGCACGTTATGTTTCAGCCTTATTCCAAATTTGTTTAAATTATTTCCTCTAAATTTTACACACGGTGATTGTATGTTATTCTTAAATTTTCCCCCTAAATAAGGTTTTGCCTTTTATAACTCAACTACATACAAAAAAGTGGTTGGTGCAGTAGACAGCAGCACTGCCAAGCAGGAAAGCTTAACAGCAACAAATGGCTTTTAGAGATACAAAATTTTTTTTCTATTTTGCTACTATTCCCCCAACCCTGGTTGCTGCCTCACTCCATCTACTCCTCCCCATGCTCTGTCGCTCTGATGAATATCAGCCAACCAAATCAGAGATGCAGAGGAATCTCTCTGGCTCTCCCTTATTCTTTTCTGCTTTCACTGTACATAGTTTGCTGCCACATCTTTCTCTGTCTCCACTTAAAATCCTCATTCACCGTCTCTTCTTCTTTCTTTGCAAACGTGGATATCACTCTATCTCATTACGGTGATTTGAGGTTCGGCTTCAGTTGCTGGCCCATTTACAGATAAGTAGCGGTGGCAGCAGCAAACGTTGCCTGTTTGTATGCTGCAGATTCCCTCAAAAAATGGCCTCCTCTCTGCATCCAGCTTTACAAACTCGGATATTAAATCAGTCAATGTTTGTGGAGCTTTTTTTCTTTAAATGGGATTGAGCAACACAACAGAGATCGTGCCACACACGCATGCACGTTGAGTGACCTTGGCAGATGCTACCTCTTGCCAAATTATGCAGTGCCAGCCCTTGATGAGACCTCCCTCTTCAACAAACTGTTACAAAACTGCAGAGAGACTGGAAAGAGGAAGGGATTTTACATAAAACTATTGATATCAGACATATGGACATGTTACTGGAAATTGATTTCATATATCATTCTGCTGTGTTGCACATGGCATGTTTTATTTATTATTAATTAATATTATTAATTATTTTCTTTTACGAAAGAGTTTTTTTTTTTCTTGCTGGATGTTAATATTTTGGATCATGACAGAATATGTGAGAGAATTAAAGAAGAGGTTGATGACAGGAAGGCCTTCCAAAATCAAAGATTTGAAGTCATCACCAAATATAACGTAATGGTTGTATCGCCTGTTAGATGGTGCAAAAAGCTGTTTTGCATTGAGACAGATCTAAATAATCTTCAACACGGCATTTTGCATTATTTTTTATATTGTGTGAGGCCTGTCTCATTTCCTTTCAGAAACAAACTTTTTGTTTGAATGTAAATCTTAAATATGGATCTGTCAGGGCTTGCAATTATTTTTACTTGAAGGTGACACTTTGTTGTGATGCTGCTGTATACTTGACATACAGCAATTTACAAAAGGATAAATTTCTTTTCAACATTTTGTTGAACCTCAAACTGCAAAATATGTTATTGCAAATTAATGGAAAAGACTAGCAAAATGCAGTAAATGTCAATGACAAAGAAAAGGATAAATTGTTTTAGACAATCATTTGCCATGCATGTGTATACAGCCAATAGTGTGTAGAACCACCTTTCACTCCGGTCATAGTTTGCAAGTCTTTTGGTATTTACACATTCCAGCTTCACACATGTAAACACTAAAATCTTTTTGAAAAATAGCTCACCCTCATTAAGACTGGATGAAGACCCATTTTTACCTTTTAAAGATTTTGAACACATTATACTTTTTCTTCTGATATTACCCAATATTTAGCTGAATCCATCATCCATCTGCAATTAAGACGAGCTTTGATTTCATTGTTAAAGGAAAACACCCCCGATAGCATGCCACCGCTATGTCTTACTTTAAATATTGAGTAGAGTACATTTTTCTACACACATCATTTTGCATAAAGAGAAGCTTTTCAGATTTGTTGCAGACTGCAAAGGAGTTTATGACAGATTCTCCCAACTGTCAATCTCTGCAGCTCCTCCAGAGTTACCGCAGGTCTCTTCGCTGCTTCTCTGATCGACACTCTCCCATCCAGAGCAAATCAAAGTTTTGCTTTCACTGGGGTTTAGGTCTTTGTGATCCAATTTAAAGGTTAAGGTTTGGCTCTTTTAACTGGCCTCTCTTCTTGCATAAATGTAAACCTAGAAATGTATGATGCATTACCACAGCAATTTCTTTGCAGACATTACCCATATAATGGTGACTACCACCCATTATTAATAACATTAACACATTTTGGTTCAGCAAGAGTTCTTCATACGTTTTACCTATGTATTAAAATTTTCTTTATGAACGCTTTGACATGGTCTTATTGATCGCCTGAAGAGATATCAGCTAAGTTAGGTTCCTTTAAAAGCTGACTATGGAGACAAAAAGGAGAATACAACAATATGAAGGGTTGAACATGAAAAGTAGCAATGATCAGCGGGTTAAGTACTCTAATCTTGCATGTTTGATATTCAGTGGCAGAGTTAGTTTGTAGTATAATTGCATTCCACCTAATGTTGCCTATCTCCAAGAATAACACATCACTGCATGAGGAGACCATGTCTACAAAACCGCAAAACATGCTTGACTTGTCATCATGGTGTGTGTGTGTATGTGGAAGTGTGTGCTGCCTGTCTGCATTTAGGTGTATTTGCACTGGGGACTGCGTGCTTGACTGCTTGTGTAACTCTACATAATTCTTGAGAGCGATATGTTTGTGTGACGGGCAGACAAAAAGAGATCTGAGTACTTAAAGAGTGTGATGGACCTTTAGCTGGAGGATCTGTGTCCCCCTCATCCTCTTTAACTATTACATTTTTAGTTTTGTCATTTCCTGTTTGCCTTTTGTTTATCTTCTTTGTATTCTTCCTCTATGTTTGTCTTGATTTATCCTCTTTCCTGCTCATTCTCTTGCTCTTGCATTTTATTTTTTTTTACGTTCACCCTCCCCCTTGCTCGGGCAGTGACATTGGGCTAAAGTGGGACAGAGTGTAGGAGGGCAGTGAGGCAGAAGAGACAGAAAGACACTCGTGCAGAGATAGCTGCTTGTTCTGCTGTGATGACCCTCCGCCTTTCCTTTTCCAAGAATGTACCTCAGGCACTCCAGGCCCCTCAGGCCTACACACAACGTCTGGGGGACCCACTTTTAAGAATGTCACCACTCCTCCGCTCCAGTCTGCAACATCTGTCTCTGCAGCTTATTTGCTTCCAGTCACCCCTCATTTCCTTCTCATGTGCAGGCTCCTCCTCCTCATCCTCTTTTGGGTCTGTGTTGCCAAGATGCCCAGCAACAGTGTTGAGGGGACATCATGAAAGTGGCCCGGCAAACAAGCGGAGCCTCCGTAGGAATGCGGTGGAAAGCGTAAATCTTCCCCCCCATTCTCCTTCCCCCTCATATGTCTTGCTGTGTAAGGTGCACTCATTCGTGCACAGGCTTTGCTCCCCAGTGACCCCGCTGCTCTCTGAGATTCAGAATATGTCACAGGGGTGGTGCTTACATCCTGAGGGACTGTAGTACTCCCACCGAGGAGAACACGGCTTTACAAAGGGCAAAGCTTTATTGATTTGTGTGAGAGTTTATCACATGTGTCAGCACACTCTCCTTCTCATATACTCACAGGCATGCACACAACAAGTCAAAGTGGAGTCAAGTTCCAGAGCTCAAAGAAGGGGTTTTAAGTCACACTTTTGAATAACATCCACAATTCATCTTTTTCTTGCTTTTTCATGCTAGTTCCTTTGCAATAGATGACAATGAAACTAAGCAGATCTACATGTAAATTCTGAGTTTTCATTGGGTTGTTTTTGTGTTTTGCCACAATGGAAATAAGACATTCTAACAAAGTTTAATTGCTAGAATTAAACTCATCATGGTCTTAGAGATGCCCTGTTAGCCTTCTCATGACTGTCGAGCATGTCTGTATCTATTATTAACAGGAATAAATATTTAAAAACAGAGACACAAGTTGACAGATCAGAAGTCGGTGTTTATTTGCTATTGCTAGCGACATAAAATGTACATTGAGCTGAACACATTTTGTGTAGATACACAGAGAGCTAATCAAAATGACATGATGTGTCATTTTGTGTTATGGTGCACCTTTTAACTCCACTTGTCAGGGAAGCAAGCTCTGCCATCTTGCAGCTTGCATATTTATGGTATTTCTAATAAAGGTTGCTTCAGTGCATGCGAGTCATTAGCCGACATCTTGTTTAGAACAAGGAGCACAGCAGATTGGTTGTTGAATAAGTGCTAGCAAAAATAAGTCTAACCATATCCCATGTATTGAACACATAATAGATAGTTTAATCCGTATTTTGAAAATGGAAAGATTATGGGACACCTGCAAACCAAGAGACCCTGAGTGACAGACCAATCAGAGAAGGTAACATGAGGTTCATGTGGATGCAAGGGCCCATGGCTTTTGTGGGAGAATCTGTTGTGCCGATGTTGGTCACAGCTAATTCCCCACAGAGAAAATTTGTGATGGCTGTGTCATGCTGTGGGAATTCTTTTCTTCAGCAGAGACAGATCGGAAGATGGCTGGGGCAAAATACAAAGAAAACTGGAATACACCATGTCAGAGGGTGGAAATGATTTGAGATTGAGGTGGAAGTTCATGATCGCGCCAATGACCGAAAACCTGCAGCCAGAGCTTGGAATGGTTTAGTGGGGAAAACCTGGTAGTTAGATAAATATCTTAAAAAGACGTGCAGCTGAGAGAAGTCTGGTTTCATTACAGGATTTAATACAAACAAACACATTTGTAAAACATTTATCATTTTTCTCTCCCTTCACAAACAGGCACTATTTTATTTTGACCTCTCCTATAAAAAGACAATAAAGTACATTAAAATTTTAGCTGACGTGATGTGAATTTTGCAAAGAGTGCTACATTTAACTCATCTGACCTCTGTCTGTGTGATATTATGGAACATTAGCAATTTCTTAATCCATTCTGATTAAGTTTGTTTTAGTTCTTTAGAGGCCTTCCCTAGAGCAAGAGTGGTAGACTGAGTGCACTTTATTTGTTTTGCTTCTTGCTCTTCTTTTTCAAGCCCTCCACACTTAGACATGAGTTGAGGGGTGTGTGGGTGTGTGGGGTGTCACCTTCTAATAACCGATATAGAAATAGATCCAGAGTTGCAGCATCAGAAAATGAGAGAAATGGAGAAACAAAGGAAACAGAAACTCAGAGTAAAAGACAAAGGAAGAGGAGACTTGGTGGTGTTGGGGAGGGCAGCAGCTGGAACTGACTGTGAAGTATGTTTTTTTAAATGGTTCCATTGGCCCTCACCGTGTCCATTGTCAGATTCGAACTAAACCTGGAAAACAGATGTAACCAAGCTGGCAGATGAAAAGGTCAAGGATTGGGAGTTGAAAACTGTAACACTTGTTTAAATATAAGTAGGAGTCTGTCTGCCTTTTCTTTAGAAATCATTCTGCCTCAATCCCAGATTCATGGAAGGAGACGGAAAGAATGAGTCGCTAAAATTCACACTTTTCCTCTTTATTAACCTTCTTTTATTATTTTGACTTAACCTCTTACTGGTCCTTTCGCAAGGTTCTGGTCTCTGATTGAGTTAAAGAAAGTGCCCGTAATACGCCGTCCTTGTGGCTCTTTCTGTATCGGGTTCGTTCTCAGAAGCACTTCACTATTTCTAGCGGCTTTGAATGTGAATAGAGAGAAAATAGAGGCAAGCATCATTCATTTCATGAGAGCGAAACCAGGGAGGAGGGTGGGGGGGTAAGGGGCTCAAACAGGGAGAGCGCCTATTGTCACTAGGTGTAGATTTCCCTTTGTCAAACACATGCCAATTCTTCAGACCCAACAGAGGAGAGGAGAATAGGAAAATGATAGCAGCAGAGAAAAAAAGATGAAGGGGAGCTGGGAGGCTGACAGAGGAAGAGAGGGAGAGAGAAAGAAGGGTAGCCGTATTGATTTGACACTCAGGGAATCACGCCGCAGCTCTGTTCATTTTCATTCATCTGCCCTTGTAATGGGTGTGTTAATATGGCAGGTAGGGGCAGAGGGCAGCAGGGGGATTTAGGAGGATGGGGACATTTTATTACAATCCAATCTTTATCCTCTACAGATGCAGGCATGCACTTCTCCACAAGTATTTTGCTCTCACTTCATGCTTAATACACAGATAAATACTATTGTCCTCATCAATACAAATGTGTCAATTGAAAATAACAGCCAATGCAACTTAAAAATACACAGTCAAACAATATTGGGCATATCTAATGAAGAACTGTCTTCTGTTAGATGCTGGATATTGTGTAGCACCACCTGTCTCTTTCCAAAAAAGCAGTGCAACCCCTTTCAGATTAATGTGCATCCAAAATCTCCTACATGTGGGTAATTTTGTAGTCATATCAGTTAAGTTGATATGGTGAGATCACGGCCTGTGGACGCCTTCAGAGAATGTGGCTGAAATGGTGGAACCAAAGAGGCCTGGTCTATAACTTGCACTGTTAATTTGAGCATAAGACGGCTTTTCCCATAACTGAGCTCTGTGCCTCAGTCTTCATGCTGAATGTCAATGCATTGAAATAAAGAAAAAATTGTCTACCATTTTCATCTTATTATCCAGACTAGTTTTCACCATTTGCTGTTACCGATGCTTCATGTGAGATCGTCAGCTCAGTTATTTCTAAGACACAACAACCCTAAGCGTTTGTAGAAATATCTGGTAATTTCTTTCTTTGTCTAAATTTTCATGCGACAACAAGACACAAGAAAGAGCAGATAGTGGATCAAAAGGACGTTCTGAAGAGGCTTTAAACTCTTTGGTCAACAATGTTTGTAACAGAAAAAAAGGTCTTGTTATGAGTTAAATATTCTGCAAATGGAATAAATGCTAAGAAATTATTGGCCTAAAAAAGCTTTTATATCTTGCTGAAAAGTTATTTGTAAGTTAATTTTGCCCTTCGATTACAAATTTGCACTAAATACTATGCAAAAATACTCTGCATTTTTAGATTTTGTTTTTGCAGTGCACAGTCGAGTTCACAGTAATCAGTGTATGGCAAATATCAGTAATCAGTGTCCATTATAACCAGATATTGTCCCAGTTGATGGGTGGTGGCATTTCTCCCCAATTCCAAAAAGTCTCCATTACCTTCTCTGTAAAAACATAAAATTTTGACCATAGGATCTGTCGGCGTAAAGTCATCGGTTGTCAAAATGTGGTTGAAATTTTGGCTTGACCTTCAACATCTTTGTCTAGGCCAGATGGGAACGGACAAATGGGTAAAATGTCAGCGAATATTCTGGGCTAAATGAAGACGAGCACCGACTGATGTGCAATAACATGTAATCAGTGTCTGCTGTTATGCATAACACAAGGAGGTAGTTTAGACACAGTATTAGGAGCTCAAATGAAATAGCTTTTAGTAAGCTTTCCCAGCACATCTTTCAAATCAACCATAATAGGCCCTTGGTAATTATGAAATAAATTAGCTATGGAAAGGAATGAAGTCCTACCAGAAAGTAGAGGTGCAGGGATCTTGTCTGACTTTATTTCAAAGCCTCTTCCTTATTCACTGCTTTACAGCTGAAGAATAGCCGCTTGGAAAAGGAATATATATAATCTCAACACATTAAAGTGGGATGCCAGTCATGTTTAAATTGCTCACATTGCTTGATTCTCTTAAGGCCTCTCTTGTCAGAGTTTGTAATATAAATAAAGTATGTGACTATTTAAATATTTCTTGTTTTAGAAACAGAAAAATCTAAATGAGTCACTTTTGCAAGGTACCATCTTCCCGTAACAGGACTAAAAGTACTCATAAATTCAACCACATAATAATATATTCTATTACTCTGTCAGACATTCCACCCGACTTCTGCAACATTCTGCAGAAAATAATATTCCAACACAGTGCACAGACATTGAATATTGAGATTTTTTAAAAAACTGCTCTGGTAGTGATTCAGTATCAGAGCTACTCTTATATTTTATATATCATTATACAATGAGGTGATATTGGCTTTGCAGTTGTTGTTTTTTTTGTGGTTTTTGATTTTTGAGTAGAATAATTATCGATTTATCTGCACTGATAAGTGCAGATAAAGTTCTGTAGATTTTTGTAAAATGTGGGCACACATTTTTTAAAAGACATTTGAAAAAGATCTTAAAATATAGATGCAGCAGTAATTTTAACTTGATCTTATCCCTGCTACCACATCTAAAGTTATGTAAGTTTTGGCATTTTTAAAAGAAATAAGTCTCAGTTGAAGTAATAAGCAGCAAACTTTAAAATGCAACACTTCTGCATATACAATAAGGTATCTTTAGTGATGAGCTCTAAACCAGGTTATGCTTTATGTCAGATTCAAGTGACGTTGGGCTCCAAACCAATGCTATTACGTCCAGTCAGAAGAAACATGCTGCCTCAGTTAAAATGTTACTTTAAACATAATTTGATTATAATGGTATTTCCATTTATGCATCAAATTCCTAATCTTGATCAGATTTTTATGACGATGTAAAAGTGCATAAAATGCACTTTGTTTGATGTGTTTCTAAAAATGTAATAAATAAGAAAAACAACATCATTTTTTAGTATTTGACCTTCTTAGCACCAATCAAGCAACATTTCCAGTGGTCAGTGTTGGGCATCTGAATTGATGCATTTCAAGCCAAACTTTCCACTACACTCATTTATTGATTTGATGCAAACCTTCTCCTACTTATTACCATTAAATTGCTGTAAGCTGGATATATTAGCTCTAGTGCTGGAGTTATGTTTCACAGTATTCTTTGCCTCTCAGTGTTCAAAATTTTTTCTGACAGCCTTTATTTAAAAAAAGTATGCACCAACGATCCACTTCATCTGCTAACACAGTTTTAATGATTCGCTAACAGCATAAATGTCCATACAGGCATGCATCTTTGATAAGGACCACCGAGATATTTGATCATTTACATTCTATGTCTGGTAGGGAGCCTAATTAGTAAAATTATATCTATAATGAAAAATGTGGAAACGGGAAAAGAGAGAAAACAAACAAAAAAAGAAAACAGGACACATCAGTCGAATAAATAAGGGATGTGTAGGTATACTCCAATGTCTTCCCATTGCTGTGTCATCTCTGTAGTGAAAATGCTCGGCTCACAGTTTGTTAGGTGCACATTCTAAATGTGGATTGTGAAACAGTGGGAGTGCAAGTGTGCAGCTTGTAAGACACGTTGTGTGTGTGTTTGAGTCGGTGCGCATTTCTGAGAAAGTCCATTTGTGCAGGCGACTACCGGCCTGCACTGCACAGCACCCGTGGTCACTTTGGCGCTGAACTATGAAAGGCAAACTTTGACAGCAACACAAATGCCAAACTCCAGGGCGTGTTTTAGAAGTCAAGAGTGCAAAACAAAGTGGCACTATGCAACGAGTGATGCGGCAAAGCCTCTCTGTGGCCTAAGGTCTGGGCATGCGAATCAGTTACAGATCCATTCAGCAGTTCCTCTCCTCTGATTTACATCGCCTTCATTAAATGGCTGATTCCTCTCTTTTTTTTCTTCTTTTTTTTTTACCTCTAATGAAGGTTACTCTGCCGCACACACGTGCATGCGCGCCAAGTGCATAAAAATGCACACTCGCCCTCGTTATCGTGTGCCACTGCAGCGCCCCCTACCCAGCTGCTGTCACGTGAGTGCCCAGGCCCTAGCAACAGCGAGCGAAAGAACAAAAAAGAGAGATCCTGGCGAGAGAACGAGAGAGGGAGAATGGGTAAAGAGAAAGAGATGGGAGGGAAGTGGGGGGGAGAGAAAAGAGGGGAGCGCTGTGGAGCATTAATAAGTGATGAGTCCAACAGTGTGAATTGCTGTTAGTTAGCATAGCTGCAGCGCCGCTCTCATTTGCATGGCAGCACCAAGAACAATCCCCCGGTACTTACGCCATTTCCTTTTCAGCTCAGTTTGCCACCGAATGACTGTTTCCTGCGTACATCTTCTGTTCTTACCTATTTCCATCTTTACCTTGCGTCCATCGTCTAGTTAACATTTTAAAATATGCACAGTTTTCTTGTCTGGGGGTTTGTCCATTCTTCCTGGTGAATACATTTCTTTAAGGATTTTTCTTTTCATTTTTTTGGCTCCTTCTATTACTTCTGTTTTTATTTATCATACTTAACAGTAATTTGCTAGAAAAAATAGCAGCCATACACCGTGCACATTTAGCGGCACTTCTCTTAATCAACTCTCAATATTTAGTAAGTGGGGTGTCCTCTCTCTGGAGAAACTTGGTGGAAGACAATTGATACTCCTGGGCCCCATGATCCCTTTCTTCTCCATTCCTGTTCCTCTGCCTCGTTATTTCCAGAAAATGTGCAAAGATCGAGCCGAGGCTTCTGCTCCTGGCATGACTTCCTGCCTCAGGCAGATCAGCTGAACTGATTCCATTACTCACAGACCCCCACCCCCGTGAAAGACGGGGAAGAAGAGCACTGTAAATGTTGGGGTGGGGGAAAATAGGTAGAGGGCAGAAGGAGGGCTGTAGGGTGGCACGCAGAATAGAAAAGGGAACTAAAGGAACTGAAAATATTTTTGAAAGAATGAAAAATAAGGAGGAAGTGAAGTGATTGTGCAACTCCCATGGGTGTGAGATAGACTTCAAAATTCCCATCCTTCCTCCAGCAGCAAAATAAATAAATAAATAAAATAAACACAAAAACACATGCAGGAACACATACAAACACACACTCAACCACAGCAGCCTACTCCTGGAGGCGTAGGCAGACTAGACGAGAATTGATCTCTCCCACGAGGAGAGGTTTGCGAGCGGAGGGCGAGATGGAGAAAGACGTAGAATTGTTTTTAGCTGTGTACAGCTCTCAGGCCTGTAGGCCCCTCATCACTCTCACTCCCTCCTCTGTCACTCCCAGCGGCATGTTTCTCTTTATCTTCTCATCTCTCCCTCCATCAATCTCCATCTGCCATCCTCCTCCCTGTAGGCCCTCAGACCCTTCCTCTTCACTGCTGCCTCCCTTCATCCCTGCCTGCACCCTCTCCACTGTTTTAGGTGTGTCTCATCTCTGTAGACAGCAGGAGGATAGGCGGTGACTAGAAATTAAATACAAGATGTGCCAAAAAGAAAAAAAGGCAGAATGAGGGAGGGCCAGAAAACCAAAGAGACCACAAAGGGGAGCAGACATGGGGCAAGAAATTATGGAAATCTATAAATCAAGGTTTATTTATATAAACAATTACATTTCTTGTTTGTCCTGTGGCAACAACTCTTCAACTCCAAGTGTCAAATCTGTTTCAAGTGTTTAAACAGATTTGCACCTATACCATTAAGCGATTATAGATTGCAGGGAAACAGCAGATCTATTAGAGCGGCTTTAAATTGAAATTGTAAGGTTCTCTTTCGTAGAACATTTTGCTCAAAGTGCTCTGTCTGTGAGAGGATCTGCAGTTCGGAGCTCACTTCCTGTCAATTTAAAGTCTGCAATCAGTTTAACAAAACTCTAGTTGTGTCCAAAACAGAACTGTATTCGCACTTAATGTTTTATGTCTCACCAGTCATGTCTTATACGTATAACTGTGTAGATGTCGTCAACATTATATTACAGCTGTGCTTTTTTAAATGGTTATTACTTCAATTTTTAATAGTTTTAAGGATGTACTGTTTAAGAGCCCATCTAGGGACGCAGCAATAGCTGTGAATTAGCTGTTGCTAAAAGCACTATGATGCAAACATGGGGCTGCTGTTCTGTTCAGTTCGTCTATGTCGATGAATGTCTTTCCCTATCAAATAAACTAATGTAAATAAATTAACTGTTCAGTTGTTGATTTGAGGTGAAGCTGAAGAAAGTGCAGGTAGTCATCTATCTTCATTATTCCATTTACTTTTGGCAGTGGACTGATACCACTGGATGCAAAGCAGGCCGTTATCATCGCGTCACCACCATTACGTTTAAAAGCCGGGGCAGTGTTTGACAGAGCTCGACTCCTTCCGACATTCTTTTACTTCCAAATACATCAATCTGTTCCTTAATTGAACATAAAACTTTTCTCCAGAATACTTTTAGGGTGTAGAGCTTTCGGTCGAGCTTGAAGATGCCATTTTTTTTTGCAGGCCTTGACGCTAGTTGAATCCATTTTAATGTTAAACATGTTCCAGGAGTTTCTGGATCATGATTGGTTTTGGTCAACATGGCTCCAAAGATGTTCCTGAACATCCTGACCAATTTATTTCATAGTTTGGATCAGATGGATGCAAATGAATGTTTGAACAGGAAAATTATTCCGAAAACATCAAAAATGCTTTTGAAACTAATAAAACAGATCCATGCCAAACTGGAATGGCACAGATATCAATCCTATTATATAAACATGAACTCTTATTCAAAGCCTGATCTGTGTCAGAAAACCAACCAATTTATAATATTCAGCCATTTCGTATAATATGACTGGTCAAGATTCCAGGCATAAAGTGAGAAGCTTGTTGGTCAATATAAATGTGTATTTTATCTTGGCAAGACGAGTTTCTCTGTATAGCATATTTTAGGAAAAAGGCAATTCAGTTTGATTTGTGTGTTAAAACCTAAAAACAAATAGACAATTACAAAGAGAACATTGCAGAAGAATGAGTGAAAGTAATAAAAAGTTTAACCCAATGTGTTAGGTACTCTGTGTTTCAACAGTTGTGTAGTTTTCTGAAAGTTTGTTCCAGATCAGAGGAGCATAAAAACGTAACGCTGCTTCTCCATTTTTGGTTCTAATTCTGGGAAGTCAAAGAAAATTTGAAACAGAAAACCAGAGAAGTGTAGAATGTTGTGACAACAGGTCTTTAATTTCTACAGAACAATAATAGAAATCTCTTAATTAAGTGTTTTAAAAAAACTACTGAAATCATATGTCATGATCAAACCCCCCAAAAAATTAGGGCTTGATCACAAAATGCAAATTCAATAAACTAATCAAAGTAAAACTTTTGTGACCTTTGTTGTGGGCGGTCTTGAATTGACTGGCGTAAATGTGTAATAGCTTAACTCTATACCACACTAAACTACAATATTGAGGATACCAGATTCCTGATGGTGATTTTATTTTATTTTATTTTATTTTTTTACTTGTTTTGGTTTTGTATTGATAAAAACATTGAGAGGAGAATAAAACTGATGGATAAGTGGTGGAGTAAGTTTCCTGCACATTGTCTCTTGACAACGCTGTTTTCATTTGTATCCTCTGCTGCTTTACTTTGTCTTCATTTGTAATAGTCTCTGAATTTCTCACTCCCCTCCTACCCGATCACCCCCTCCGTGCTCCGTCTTTCTTTCTTCAGGCATGTTGTGACAAGGGTGTAGCAATGTGTTACACAGGGCTCCGCTCACCAAGTGCATATTATCCTGTAAGGCATAATACCCAGGTTGGAACAAAAGGGCAGGTTTTGAAATTACAGCTTACGTTGCTTAGCACTCAGCACAACATTCTGACTCACATGAAAACACGTGTGTGAACTTTATGATTGTAAGTGCTCTGGCTGACAGTCATGTGTGCCATTAAGGAAAAAATAACTGTAAAAAAAAAACAACTTACATATGCATGCAAAGGATCATTCACAACTACTCTAATGTCTGTTAGCGTGTGTTTGATAATTTCTCAACTTTTACAGCCGATTTTTCCATCAAATTGGACAGGTCAGGCAGAAATACAGTCAGAAAAATGAAAGAAAGCCAATATAAAGTCCTAAAAAGGGTAGAAATAATAACTCGTATGTGTGCTTGTGTGATATTTAAAACAATTTAGTTTGATTTCCTTTGTCAAAAACTACAGAAGACACAGTGGGAAGCCTCAACAACCCTTGTTCCACACCAAAGGTGGCTAATGACACTAAGCTTAGAGTCTGATTCAAAACTTTATTCCGTGCCAAACTGGAGAGCTACAGGCTTTTAAGGAGTCTGGGCAGCATTTCATCATCTTTAGCTGTAAGTTTAAATTGTAAACTTCAATAGAATAACTTCATCTGGAATTCTGATTCTTTAAGATCATTTTTGAAAACTTTAAAAAAACAAAGCAAGCCTTTTGAATTCTTTTTTGGCATAAAACATCCACCTCCTAGTGCAATGGTCTTTAAATCTAGGCTTTGAAACCCAGTGTCTTGCAACTTTTAGATGTGTTTCTGCTTCAACACACCTAGGTCATATACTGATGTTGCTGGCAGGTCTCTGGAGAACCTGACTGCATACTGAGGAGGCTGGATCAGGGGCACATCTAAAAGTTGCAGAACACTGACCCTTGAGGCATGGATATAAGGACTCCTGTTCAAGTATAGTGAAAAGAGTGTAAAAATAAATTACCTCAATATATTTTTTTCTTCAATTACAGATGCTTTAAAAATATTTTTTTGTGAAATCTGTATGTGAAAAAATCTAACTTTCCGTCCCTCTAGATCTGTTACCCTCAATATTCTTTTAGCTTTTATATGTTTTTATAAGCAACAACACAGAAGGTAGCTTTTGCAGAATGAGTTTCATCACTGAAGTGGCTTATAGGTCAAAGGAGTGACATAGGGCACCCTGCATGCAGGAATTAGCTTTGGCAGTATACCAAAATGACCATCCTGTACTTCTCCACTCTTTTACAGGTAATCGTTTCTTCCTGACCTCATTTGGCGCTTTATATATCTCAGAAGTGCAGAAGGAAGATGCTTTGTCCACCTACCGCTGCATCACAAAGCACAAGTACAGTGGAGAGACCCGCCAGAGTAATGGAGCCAGGCTCTCTGTAAAGGGTAGGTAAAGACACTTGTTTTCTTTTTCATTGACTAATGTGTCATGCTTTGACTTTTGGTCTCTGAGAAGATTTTGATGAGTATTAATCTGAATCAAATTCACATTTCTGTGATCACTTTTAGACCCTAAGGAGTCCCCCCCATCTGTGCTGGATAGTTTCCAGTCTGGTGAGATGCAGGTTGGACACAGCGTGGAGTTGTCCTGCATTGCCTCCGGGTATCCAAATCCCACCATCCGATGGTTGAAGGATGGTCGACCACTGCCAGCTGACTCTCGCTGGACACGCCGCATCACTGGCCTCACTATCTCCGACTTAAGACTTGAGGACAGTGGCAACTACATCTGTGAAGTCACGAATAGCTTTGGCTCCAAAGAGGTGACGGGTCATCTCAATGTTATAGGTAGGTAGTCAGGGTAGATATGTCTTTATTAAGACATTTTGACTTCAGTCTCATTCTAAGGCTTGGGTATAAACTTAATGCTCCTAAAGTTAGACTTATTATTTGGGACTCTATGTTTCATTGAGGATGAAAACAAGCCAGTCAGCAAGTCCCGCACCCCAAATTGCTTAAAACTCACTGCTTATTTTGTATTTTATACACTTTTTTTGGAGCAGAGTGACTATATTACAGTGCAAACGTCAGACCTTAAGTGACAGATCATATGGTTGGACGTTCACAGACTTGGAGTCACAGATACATGCACTCATTCTGTGAAAAAAAACCCATCTTACCCATGCAGATGCAGTGACACACAGACACACATGCTCTCACACACATTCAGCAGCTCCCAGCTCATCACACCAGCTGCTTTATTGCTCACTGACATTTTTTCCCTCTCTGTCTTCCTGTCTCGATTTTTCCTCGCTGCTCAGCACACAATCTCAATCACACACACACGCATGCATTCAGACACAGGAACTGAAACATAGACAAGAAATACACACCAAAATATGATTTGTGTTGCTTAGCCAGCACAGTGCAGCTCATAAGAAAATTTCCATCCTGTGCCTGGGATGCTGACATATACCAACTTTTGTTCCTTCAATATGTTGGTACTTACTTGCCTCCGTCTACGCTATTGTCATCTATTTTTCCCCTCATCTCTAGAACCACTGCGGGTCACTTTGTCTCCAAAGAACCTCAAGACGGGGATCAGCAGTACAGTAATCCTCTCCTGTGCCGTCCAGGGTTCCCCCCACTTTACTGTTTCCTGGTACCGTAACACAGAACCTGTGATGCCTGATCAGCACTTTTCCATCCAAGGAGCACACAATGAGACACTCTTCATTTCTGCTGCACAAAAAAGACATTCTGGAGCTTACCAGTGCTTTGCCTCACGAAAGGGCCAGACTGCCCAGGACTTCTCCATCATACTGCTGGAAGGTAAAATACAAAAAAGGTCTAATATTAACTATTTCCTGTCTGTTCTGTAATTTTACTCGCATTAAGGCTACAATAAGGGTTTGTTTTTAGTCTGAATGATATAGTAGTTTAGCAGTACTTTAACATATTTAGACAAACACTCACTGTTGGTGAACAGATTGTCGGCCTTTTGCTTTTTAGGTCAATGTGTAACGCAGTTGATTGCTCATATGTTCATTTATTGATTTGAGAAGACACAAATAAATAAAAAAGGATATTTTTTGCTGTTGAAAACATCCAGCGTCTTTACCAGATTTGTTAAAAGATCGACTTATATTCTAGTTACCCAAACTCACATAAGATTTTAAAAAATTTAACCGTATTTTTTTCTTTTTTTTTGTCTATGTAGGGGGAAAAACCCATTTGTTTTTAATAAACCCGCTGTTGGTACAATTGTCATTATCATTATGGTAATAATTTGTATTTTACTTTTATTTTATTGTAGAGTTATAGATTTATGTTTTATACGCCGAAACACGACTCAGACTAGGAGAAGAAGAAGAAGAACTTTTAAAAAAACCCAAAAAACTAAGAGTTCATAATCATACACATTGTTTTCTTTAACCCCTTTGTGTTTGGCCTTAAAATCTTACTGGGAGTTTTACTTTCTGTGCCAGTGCACACAGCACAACCACAAAAATATGGCCTGCACATGGCTTTCCACAGAGAGTCCTAGAAGACCTTAGCTGGTGGGTAAATGTCACAAAATATACAGCACAAAGCACTTTCTTCTAATTGCTTGATGGTTCAGGCAAAGTGTTTTACGATGGCTTAGAAGAAATGGGAGCTGTTGGGTGATTTCCTATTTATGTTTTTGCCTTATATTTTTTCTCTTAGATGGTACGCCCCGTATTGTCGCCTCCTTCAGTGAACGAGTGGTGGTCCCTGGTGAGCCTTTTTCCCTGATGTGTGCTGCCAAAGGAGCACCTCCGCCTACCATCACCTGGACCCTGGATGACGAGCCCGTGGCTCGGGATCTGTCGCGCGTGAGATCCAGCCAGTACACGCTCTCCGATGGGAGCACCGTTAGCTTCGTCAACGTCAGCAGCCCGCAGATTCGTGATGGAGGAGTGTATCGGTGCGCCGCACGAAACTCGGCTGGTAGTGCTGAGTACCAAGCGCGCATAAACGTAAGAGGTGCCTGTCTACTTTTCAATATCAGTCATACAGAGGCTTCCCATAGCCTGACCCCCCACCCCCACCCTGACCCATAACCTCTACTGTACCCTCCTATTGCTCTATTTCTGGCTCTGTATGTCTGTCTTTTCTCCTTCTTATAGTTTTAGTTTTCACACCTTTTTATTTTTGTTTACCATCTTTCTAAAATTTGATTTTTTTGTTTCTTCTGGAGATTATATTTTTTATATGTCTTTTTTCTTTGTATCACTTTTTTTTTTTTTTTTGCCATTTTATGTAATCAAAACCTCTGAGCATATATATGTTATAGTAGTGTTGATGCATACACAATTCAAACTAAGATACCTCAACAACCTACCTGTTTTAACAACCATTTTAAATCACCATATAAGCACTGTTTAGTCCAATATCTGAAAAATGAGAGAGTGACAGAATCTTTTTGATTTTTTTTAATCTATTTAATAAGCATACAACACAGAGAAAACTAAACAAGAATGCACAATATAAAGACATGTTATTCTACTTATAATAGTATAAATAAAGGAGAAAGTAGGTTACCCTGGTGAGGAAGATCAGAGATCTGGATAACTTTTAAAATACCTTTGGTCTCAGGCCTCTAATTAGAGTTAACTATTTGGGTTGGGTCAGGCTTGGACACAATGTGTATGGGCTCGGACCAGGTCAGGTTGGAGGCCTGATTTAAACACTACATTTCAGACACAAATGGCCGATGTATACCGCTAAGCTACGGAAGGACAGCACTGATCAGAGAAGCAGCCAAGAGGACAATGATAGTCCTGGTGGAACTACAGATATTTATTTATAGCTTAGGCAAGAGAATGCATTGACATCGAATCAACTAATTATGAACGTCACAAATTTATGAAAATTTGTTGTGTGAAAATATGGTAAAGTTACAAAGGAGTAGCAATTTTAGCTCCGGTAAAAAATATTTCTGCAATGTGCTAGCTCATTTTACTTAAGTATTATGCCCTGCAGTTGGTCTCAATAAAGTGCATTACACTGTGTGTGAGTAACATGAGAAAATATGTTACATACACACTATGCACATGTAAACATACTACACACATATATGCTTCAAATGCGTTAAAAGCAGACTGTACATTAACTATACATCTAGTCATTGCAACTTAAGAAGCCTTTATCGAAAATTCACCCATGAAACCTAAGATGAGAAGGAAACAAATGATCAAGTACTCGAGGAAGATTGGGTGAAAGAAGAGAACAACTAAAAGAAGAGGACAGCTTCTTATAAGTGGAGCAGCTGATTATAAACTCTGGTGACAGAAGGGCTGAAGTTACTGTTGTCTGGGATGACATTGATCAAGAGTGACACCATTGAACAAAGCTGTATCACCCTCTCGGTCTCTCTCTCTCTCTCTCTCTCTCAGTCTCTTTTCTTGGTCCTTTTGGTGAGATGTATAGTTGTGACATGCAAGTCTGCTCTAAGCAAACATGCCAGAAAGATTATTGAAGTGAGAATGAGCTCCAGTGCCAGAGAGTTTTGGCCATCCATGCTACACAAACTGTCAGAAATGGCGCGGCCACACATACATTGACACTCATACTTACGACAAGACTTCACAAAGCCCAATCATGCTAATCTGCTGTCCCACTCACTATGGTTTGCTTTATTCAAAGTATCCTTTTCACTGAGCAACCAAGTTCACAGAAATGTACAGACGTAGCTGAACACATATTTATGTTAAGCCTGAGAGTGCGCGTTTGCAAGGGCATGCGTGCGTATATGTGACGGAGATCCTGAATAATACATCTTTGACTCGTCAGAGTTGTGACTTCAAAGCTCAGAACATGCTGAGAGAAGGAGGAACGGGAGAGAAAAAAAAGAGAGACCAAAAGATGGCAGGGGTATAGAAGAGGGTGTCAGAAGAAGCAAAAACAAGATGAACAATGGTGAGAAGGTCAAAGACGAAGTGACGTATGACTGAGAGATGGCTCTCAATTACTGCCAAAAATGCTTAACGATTTCTGTCAAATTACACAGAGATTACATGTTTTTTGAAAAAGCATTTTGCTCTAACATGGGCACTTTTTTAATACTGTAGATGGATAGGTAACAACGGTATTTTGTGATTTTCCTTTGACGATGACTCCAGCAAATTTCATAGAATTCAGTCTTGATTATTTTCATAATATTAGTCAACAAAAAAGCACAGAAAACATACTTTGGTATTTGCAAGAGAAACACAAAATGCATTCAAAACAGGGAGTCACAAAAAATTTATATTTGAGATGTTGAAAATTGCTTTGTCAGTTGCTGTGGAGGTGTCTTACCTTTCAGGACCAACCGGTCAGCATAAATTGCTATTCTTAGGCTCAGATATAGATCCACCTCCTTCAAATAATCCTGAAATATTTAAATAAACTAGAAAAAACGAAACAAAACCATGTAAGTTTTCCTACATTAACTTATTTTGTTTTTGTTTTTTTGTCTTTGTCGGTAATCGGCAGTGGGTTCAATATTTTGTTTTTGTTGATAATGAGCTTTAAATAAAATCTCGTCTTCTCTCCAGTATGAGAAAAATCAGAGCTTTATTGATAATCTTCTGATCTATGCAGATATAGAGGAACAGGCACATCTCATTACATTTTTATGTGATATATTTTGAATAGCCCTCATTCAGCTGTTCAGCTGCAGCTGTATTCCAGTACAGCTGCAGATTTAAAAAGCTATCTTACCAGAAAATCATAAGATGTCTTAAACCTCTATCTCTTTTCTAAACTTTTTTTTTCTAAACATTTTTTTTCTGATTTCTGTCTTTTTTCCTTGCCCCTCTTCCCAACTCCCTTCCTTTTCCACCTCCCCTTTCGGCATAATTCCTAAAATTCCAATACCTGCTATTGGCACCATAAACTAATAATCTTCTTTTTCCCCTCTTTCTTTTTCTTCCTCTGATTGTACCTCTCTTTCTTTCCCCACATATCTGTATTTATCTCTTTCCCCAAATCAGGGCCTCCGAGGATTAGGCCTATGAAGAATATTACAGCGGTGGCAGGAAGAAACACTTTCATAAACTGCAGAGTAATTGGGTATCCTTATTACTCAATTAACTGGTACAAGGAGGGAATTCTGCTGCCTGACAACCATCGTCAGGTGAGGTCCACTTTAAACTCGTAAAACACAATGCACACTACACAAATAAGGGGATTTCCTTTATGTTCTTCCTACGCTCCAAAAACATACTCTTCACAATTACCCCTCTGTGTACTAATTACTGATGACGTATCAGTGCATGCTAATACATTCATGACACTTCTCCAGGTGGTGTTTGAGAACGGGACACTTAAGCTCAGCGATGTTCAGAAAGGCATGGATGAGGGCGCCTATGTGTGCAGCGTGCTGATCCAGCCACAGCTATTCATCACACAAACCATTTATGTCACCGTCAAAGGTCAGTAACAGAGATGACACTGCTGAACATGATAACTGTTTCACAGGTTCTGACTTACTGAAAGGAGGTGTGGGACGTCATCTAACACTACAACTGGACATTTCCTCGGATGTACGTGATATCTGCTCGTACACGCGATCCAGTTGGAGTTCAGATAGACCATTTGAATGTGCAAAATGCAATGTGCTGCTACACATAAATACAATATTTTGTTATCTAGACATTTTTTGCTAGGCTACCTAAATAATTTTTCACTCTGTTAGCATCTTAAGTTTTAATCAGATGTTGATTTGGTTGACTGTGACAGTCAACCAAACTATCTGCTAAGTTAGATTATTGCAACCTTCAAGTGGTGTACTCATGAGTGGTGAATATTTTCATGTGAGGATAGTTCTAAGTTGTTCAAAAACTTTTTTTCACTAGGAGCGGTATGAATAATTCTGACTCTAGCTCCAACGTCTATGTGTGCACTAGTAGAGCTTGCACCGTACTGTGTGTCCCATGCGTTTAATGTGACAAAGCCCATCGTAAGTGCAAAGACAGTTTACCTTTGTAATCTTACAGCATTTTATTTGTACTTAAACATTATGTGAATGAGATATTTCACACCCCACCTCCTTCCAAGGGTTAGCGCTCCACTCTATCCCTTTTGGTAATTTTTGTGGTCCGATAGCAGAAGAAAAACTTTTTATTCCAAAGATAAAGACGGCAACAAAAACCCAACATGTTTAAGCCAGAATCTGGCCCAGAGCAGGAGAATAAAGACGACGAACCTGCAGAGCCATGCATTCAAATGAATGGATCGGAATGGCGTTATTACAGTATTTACACTCGTCATCCATTCCAACTACCTGCAACACGGAGCGTAGTTTAACTATAGTGTCCATACATGTCAGACACCGATTAAAATATTAATGCCGCTGCAATTTGAATGAAGTAAAGAAAGTCTCGACATAGTTAATGAATGAGCATCAAGAATGACAATGTATTGAGATCACTGTGAGGAAAATAAATGGCAGATTCACAAAACTGTTGTCCTTCAATCTTGTTCACTTTATAGACGTTCAACAATCTAGTTTCTGCCTGCTGAAACCTTTTATTCACCTTTTATGTTATGGTGCACTTTTGTCTTAGGCTCTGAGACAACTTGTAATCAGTTCTTTGCTTGTCTTCAACCCAGTCTCAGGTTAAGCCATTTTTTAATATGTTAATCAGTTCTGCTCCAGGATGCTTGAAATTCTTTCTACTTCATAATGTTTTATCAAGGATTTGTCAATCAGGTTGGTTGTTAGGATTATCATTCATAGCAGTGACAAAGAACAAATCAGTGAAGAGGAATTATGATCCTTTTTAATCTATTTTGGTTTTGTGCCATAAACAGAGTGATTATTGGAATGGTTAGAAGCAGGACTGTTTTAGTGAAACAGAATGAGAAGAAAAAAGAAAGCTGTGTGCATTTCCTCTAATGACCCCTGATCAGGGGTCAGAGAGGCCAAGTGCAAGTTCTCAGCCACTCAGCAATTAAAGAGAGCAGGAGGGCTATTGTATAAGTTTCGCGAAAGCGTGTGCTCCTCAGTCATTGCACGCGTTCGTATAAATGAAAAGTATGTGTTGTGAATATTTTTTCTTCCTAATGTTACGTGCTGTTCTTAGCTGCAACAGAACAACATGTTTGTTCCAGGAAGTTGTGAAGTGTGAGTGTGGGTTGCGTCCGTTCTCTCGACGTGTCAGATTTTTGTTGCTTCCTTGTTTTGCATGCTGCAGTGTTTAAGTTTAGGAGCTGGCTCCCACTTACATGTGTGTGCATATGCACATTCTTCTTGCTGTTTGTTGATGTAGGTATCTGTTTATTTGAATTTGTGCCCATCATGCCTCTGATTTAATTAGATGAATGTTAATGAGGCCCAGATAAAATCTCCCAGATGTCTGCTGAAACACCATGACCCCCCTCTCGAAGCCCCCATCGTCATCCTCCTCTTCAAATCATCAGCGTCACCTCAGCTGGTATCCATGCCAACACAGTTTTTCTCCCCTATGGATGGTGCTCTAATTAGAGCAGCTATTATGGGTTGGCTTGAGCAGGGCAGGGTGGGTTGGAGTGGAGGAGTTGGTGAGGGCCACTGTAGAGGGCGTAGTGGGTTAGTTGCCCAAGTTTTGTCGATGAAAGTTTTTAATCTTTAGGATGTCAGGGTAAGAACATGGACACAAGACATCGTTAGTATTTAATTACTTTATTAACAGAGAGAGAGACATATTAATATTGTCAGAAGAAAATAAGTGATTCCATGGACTGATTTTTTGAAAAGAGCACTTTTTTCCCTTTTTATTGCACCTTCTTCTCTTTTTCTTCAACTAAATCCTTCTTATTCCTTTACCTCGGTTTTTCTCGTTCATTTATTCTGTCTCTGACCCTTTTAGTCCCCCCGCTGATCCAGCCGTTTGACTTTCCCCCAACCTCCATCGGTAAATTGATGTACATCGCCTGCGTGGTGTCATCTGGAGACATGCCCATACGAATCACCTGGCGTAAGGACGGCCAGGAGATCGTGCCCTCCTCGGGGATCACCATTGACACAAAGGAGTTCATGAGCTCACTGCAGATTTCCAAAGTGTCGCTCAAACACAACGGCAACTACACCTGCATCGCCAGCAACGATGCTGCTACTGTCAGCACAGAGCGGCAGCTCATAGTTACAGGTAAGCAAAGAAGAAGGCTGTAGGCACAAAGATATTTGCTGTAATTAGAAAATTAGCTTCAGGAGAGCTGGAAAATATAAAGGCACCATGAGGCTGATAAGAGATTATTCTTAACATTTATATTGTGAATGTGTCTGTAATAAAACCATTTTTACCTTGTCAAGTCAGTTGTAACAACAACAAACATGTTGTAAAGTTAATTGTAAAGAAGATTAATTGTAAGTCTTGTTTAAAATCAATCAATGTGAAACAACTGCTATTCCCCTTTTGTAAATTATGAAATAAGAAAAACAATAAATCTGGAATAAATTTGAATTATTTCTTAATCATTGGTCTTAATGTTTTTCACACATAAATTGTGAGTTTATGGAGCCACATATTACATCGAATGCTCATATTATTGTTCAAACTTTTGAAATGGAATAGGCTACACTTACAAGCGTTCATGTATTCATTACAACACATGGTGGCCAGAGTGATCTCAGTCTCCAAGATCATATATATATAGCACATTGATACTCACAACAGAATCAGCATAAGAAGTCCTGTCGTCTAAAACAGCTCATATTTTCAAGGTTTTGAATTCACTTTTAAACTCTACACTTTCAGATCAGATGAAGGCTGAAACACGGAAAACCTTTTGATGTTTAAACAGTCCTACATACATGTACATGGATAAAATCAGCTTGTCATCACAGTAAAAACTGGCCTGCATCAACTGGTTCATCCTCACATGTCATCTCTGAACAGATGTGTGAAAGCAACTAAGACATTTGCAGTATATTAAAAGAAAGTATATTTTAGCCTATGCATACACATGAATGCAGATGATGGTGTTTGTGACTCGCACAGAATCTTAAATACACTCAAGTCAAAAGTTTTGACACTCGCCTAAATTGAAACTAATTGGCTTTTGACTTGTACTGAAGTACATTTTTTCATGATTTTCCAGTCCCTCCACGATTTGTTGTGCAGCCCAACAACCAGGATGGCATCTATGGCAAATCGGCAATCTTGAACTGTTCTGTTGATGGATACCCTCCTCCTAAGGTCATGTGGAAGCACGCCAGAGGAGCTTTAGGTACACAAACCCCTTGTCACACCGATGTGCATGTGTCATATTCTTCTGTCAATTTTTCTCTGAAAAATACGTTACAATAACCTTCCCTGTTTGGCTCTCACCTTTTTTCCAGCTGGGATTGGAAACCCACAGCAGTACCACACAGTTCCTCTAACTGGCCGCATTCAGATCATGACTAATGGCTCCCTGTTGATCAGACATGTCCTGGAGGAAGATCGAGGTTTCTACCTCTGTCAGGCCTCCAATGGCGTGGGTTCGGACATCAGCAAGAGCATGGTCCTCACTGTTAAGAGTGAGTATACAAATGGAAACAAGACTGGAATAGAGATGGAGCATTTAGGAGGCTCTGGTTTAGCTTTATTAGCATCCTTGCATTCACTGTCAAGCCAATAAATTAGCTCGCAGTACTTTCGGATTGATGAAGCAAAGGTGACGATTAACAGGGGGGAAAAAAGAGCACCCCCAAGTGGGAGCAGTTTGTTTGCAAACCTGTGATAGACAGTGAGAAGATAACTGAGCCATTGATCTTTTGACTCATGGGATCTGTGTTGAGACAGTCAAAAAGACTTTGAGCTTGATCGTTATCTGTAATCAATGACTCCATCCCGCTCTGCCTGTCAGGAACCTCCAAATCTTGTATAAAAATCAAAAGAAAACAGTATATGTGCACACACTCATAAATCCAAAAACAAAGGTTATTACTGTCAAGTACAGCACCATCCAAGGCTAATGTATTCCATAACTTGCAATGCATTGATCTTGCAATTCAGCTTTTCTCACAAGAGAGACGTTAAGCTTGATATCTGGCAGCTTTTAACACTTGTGCACACAATCCAGTAAAACAAGGTGCAGATAACTGCATCTACTGTTCTCAACATGTTTTTCTATCCATGGGGCTGCCCTGCTCTCTCCGGTGCACTCCTTTCTCCTTCTCGTGTTAGTGTTATTGATTAAACCGTTCCTCTCCTCTGCCTCCCTCAATTCTGTCTGTTTCGCTCAGCGGAGAAGCGGGAAAAGCGGAAAAGACGGCGAGTGGGATGAATAAGTGATGAAAACAAAACAGCAGAACCCTCGTCGGATCGATACTGTGGGTGTGTGTGTGTGTGTGTGTGTGAGTGCGCGTGTTGGACTTAGAAGATTGAGTATGTGAGGGATATGTGTATCGTACACGAAAGGTGGAGTGTATTGTTTTTGCCTCTTCATTCACTTACTCCCCTTATGTTAACTATTGGAGAATGAGAAAGGAGGTTTATTGACTTTACCTCAATGACCACAGCTCTTCATTGCTCTAATGCATTGGAACTCTGTTACTCTGAGCTCCTCCTATACCCCACTCTTTCACTTCTGTCCCCCTTTTCACTTAAATCCTGCTTAGTACTCTTGACTGACTCTTGACTTTTCTTTCATTTCTCTTTTATCTCTCACTGTCATCCAGCATCTGTTTAGTGATTTCCTTCTACCTATTTGCCCACACCTTCCTTTCATCTTACACTCGATTTCCTCTCTCCCATTAGTCCCAGCAATGATCACCAGTCACCCCAACACTACCATGGCCAAGAAGGGTCATGTGAAGGAGCTGAACTGCACAGCCAGAGGAGAATGGCCCATCATCATCCGTTGGGAAAGAGGTGACACAGTGATTGACCCAGATCGCAACCCCCGGTACTCCATAACCACAAGCCCCAACGAAAAGACAGATGAGGTGTTGTCTACTCTCAAGGTAAAACACATTTGTTTATAGAGAGCGTCTAGCTGATGAAATCAGACTACTATGTGTTTTTTTACTCACATCTTTGACAAATAGCTTTCTCTTTACTTATTTTAATTTTTTACACGTTGTCCACAAATCTTCATATTTAGAGGTTTTACCTTGGTGGGATGGGTGAAATGGTGAAGGTCTGCATTGCTGGGCTACACATAGTGAATCTTAGCAGTGCCTCGTCCAAGTATTGAGTCCCCTAAACTATCAGAAAGCATACTAGCACTTCTGAGTGTCTGACCAATCACATCGGAAAAATTCTATACAGTTCACACAGTATTAGTATAAAAAAATATTTTATCTTCAATATAGAGATCTTGCTGGGTTTTTTTACCTAACTATCATTGCTTTTTAATTTAATGTTACCAAGCTTCTTGTAATGTACCATAACATCAAATTGGATTCAGATTGTTCTGACATGAATAAAGTAATTACATCTAAACAACAATTAAACCAGAACTACTGAAAGTACTTTTTTTAAAACAATGTACTCACTACTCACATTATTAGTAACATCAGTAAAGAGAAGAGAGGTATTTACTAATTATTAGACAGTGGGTTGTTAACAATCATAAATTATCAAAACTACAACTTTGAAACTTTGATCTAGTGGCTGGATGGCAAATTGTGAATCAAATGTACGACTGGCATCAAAGATTTTTCATAAATCTAACTGATGTTGTGATGCAATGTCACCTAAGCAATCTCTAACGAAAACGCAACAGAAACAGAAGAAAGTCATTAAGACTCTTCCCAACACAACATTACAGCGTCTTTTTGACACTTCTCTTTCTGCATTTCTCTCTGTAGCTAAAGCCAGCAGAGCGTGAAGATTCAGTCTTCTTCTCTTGTCATGCCATCAACTCTTATGGAGAAGGACGAGGCCTCATCCAACTCACTGTGCAAGGTATTCGTTCATAAATTAAAAACTGTGTTCTGCTATCACTTCCCCACTTTTGGTTGCACCATCTGGTGTGTTTGTGTTATTTAGTTCTTAAATTCTCCTTAAATTTCTCAGAGCCTCCAGACCCTCCAGAGCTAGAAGTGCGAGAAGTTAAAGATCGTAGCATGAATCTTCGATGGACACAAAGATTTGATGGAAATAGCGTCATTACCTCCTATGACATTGAATACAAAAACAAGACAGGTAACTTCAACTAGACTGCTTGTAGCAACAGAGCATTTTATTATTTACTGTAACTGTTGGTTACTGAAATTAGATTTATTAAATTTTTTGTCTTGACAGATACTTGGGAGCTAAAACATGCCACTCGAAATATATCTCCCACAAACAATCAGGCCAACATAGTAGACCTCCACCCTGCATCCGTCTACAGTATCCGTATGTTCTCATACAATGCAATAGGCAAGAGTGAAGCCAGTAAAGAGCTCACCATCAGCACCGAAGAAGCACGTAGGTTTCTGAACGGCACTATCTTTACTTTTGCATTCATGTTGGTTTGAATGCTTTTTAAAAGAAAATAGGATGTAGTAGAAATCGTAAAACCCTAAACTGTGTTTTAATGGAAATTAATGATGCGGACTTTGACTTTCTGTCTCTCACTGCACAGAGCCTGATGGTCCTCCAATGGATGTCGTCCTTCAGCCAGTCACCTCTCAAAGTATCCGGGTGACCTGGAAGGCAAGTTTATACATGTGCCTTGCTTTCTTAATAGTCTTGCTCCTGTAAGCAAGCTTCTCTATTCAACTAATCAATCGATCAAGTTTATTTGTACAGGATATTTCAGCAATATCCTGTACTGCTGATCATAAAACACAAAAATTTAAATTAAAAACTCATCAAAAGCAGTCGAAAATTGAGAAAGCAGTAACAAACATTTTGGCAAGTGAAATTATCAAATTCATCATTACACGTCCAGTATGTTGATCAATGTTTCATTTATTATGATACAAAGTATCTCTAAACAAGTGAGATTTTAGTCTTGATTTAAAGGTAGTCAGTCTTTCAGCTGTTTTGCAGTTTTTTGAAAGTTTGTTACAGATTTGTGGTGCATAGAAGTTGAATGCTGCTTCCCTGTGTTTGGTTCTGGTTCTCGCCATGCAGAGTAGACCAGAACCAGAAGACCAGAGAGGCCAGGAAGGTTGATACAAGCAACAACAGATCTTTACTGTAATGTGGTGCTAAGCCAGTCAGTGATTTATAAACTAACACCAGTACTGTAAAATCTTTTGTCTGCGCTACAGGATTCCAGTGTTAGGATATTTTATGTTAAAGTTGCTTTTCAGTGTGTTGAGTTACCAAATGTAGCATAAAGTAGGGGTATGTTGATGCATTCATTTTGCAAGGTGGACAAAGTCAAAAAGTGACTTTGTTGCAAGCTCAAAGCACCAACCTTTATAATATCTTAGTCTCTCTGCACCAGACAAAATTATTTTCTAATACCAGCTGAAGGCACCAAATACCATAACTAATACACTTTTTTCTGTTCTTGCTACATTTCTCTGCAGGCTCCAAGAAAGGAGCTACAGAATGGGGTTATCCGCGGTTACCAGATTGGGTACAGAGAGAATGGGCCTGGCAGCAACGGCCAGTACAGCATTGTTGAGATGAAAGCCACTGGGGACAGTGAGGTCTACACCCTGGACAACCTGAAGAAGTTTGCTCAGTATGGTGTGGTTGTCCAGGCCTTCAACAGAGCAGGCACAGGACCTTCAAGCTCAGAGATCAATGCGACAACACTGGAGGATGGTAAGGTTGGCCACAAACATAACACACATCATTATTGCTGGTGATTCATCTTCTTTGAGGATTCAGATCTCTTGTTGACCAGCAGTATGGATCATTATAAACATTAACCATGCCAGCACTATGAATCTTTTCACCTCTGCTCTTCTTTTTCTCTGATCTACATATACTGCTATTTTTACCCCTTGTTTTATCTTTCTCTTCGTACAATAATCTCTGTCAAGTCCTTCTCTGATTTGCAATCCACAATTGTTATATTCTCACTCGTTTTTTCTAGGCAACGATAAATGCTGTGCTGCTAGAATTCAAATGCTTCTGCACCAAGGACACAGATAGTCTCAAAGACACAGCGTAGTGCATTGCAGGAAACTGAGTGATCTCAGTAAATACATGTGGAGAAGCTGTTGTGCCCCCTGACTACAGAGGGGTAAACAGAATATTTCTGAGTGAGTGAACAAATGATTAAATGAGCTGCTAAGGCATGTTTTCTGGTATTACACAGTTTGGGACATTTGAAAATCTTTTGTGTGTGTGTCAGGTATGCAACAGTGTCACTAATGTCAAAAGGTGTCATTTTCAATTGCACCTTCCAATCATTCATGTGGTTGTTGTGCATAGACTCATTAAAAATGTTTTTTCAGTGCAATATTTCAAGAAATTTGATAAAAATCCATTAACATTCTTTCTTGCTCCTCATTTAAGGTTATTCTCAAAAGCAGTAACAGTGCTAAACCTTGACGATGCAAGAGCCAGTTCTTGATTTTCCACAGCCAGGGAACCAGCTTGGAGTGTTACGCTTACATCATTAAAAACATTTCTTCGGAAAAGTAGTATTCAATTATAGTATTCTAAATTTATGTAGGGAATTGAACCCAAAGGAGACTGTTTAACTGCATAAATGTCGCTTTTATTTTGGTATTTCTGCAAACAGATGTCATGATGCCACTATTTTGTGTGTACTAACACTTTTAAACGTACATTCAAACACTGAGTTCTTCACAAGTCTGATCAGAAGATCTGACATTGGCGTCACTAAAACTGCAAATAGAAGCCATATAGTGTCTCAAACAGGATTCCAGATTAGATTAGACAAGACTCCTTATTGTCTATTAAAAGAATGTAAAATGGACAATTTCTTTAAGTTTCTAGCTACAAAAGCAATCATGCAAAAATGCACAAAGCAACAAAGCAAACAACTAAAACAAAAAACTTGAGTACATAAGCACACACACAGTCGGTCGTGTGAAAAAAAGCAGCTGATATTAACTCTGCCTGGCCACAAAAAAAGACTGACATTGATATTTTGGGAATAAAAACACATTGATCTACATAGACTTTGTATAAAACATGACAGGAAGATGAGAGACAGTAGACTCATGTTCGTTCTGTCTTAAAACAACTTTGCATTTATATTAAGGCTTTGCTGTTTTGTTTTCAGTAAATTAAATGTTGTTCTAGTATTAAATGGAGTGCTTACGGTTTGCATGATTGAAGATCTGTCTAAAGCATTTTACCAAAGATGGCCCAGCTGAGAGCAGAGAAAAAGTTAAATATAGAAAATTACTTAAAGTTATTGGCTAAAAAAAATAACTTACCCACAAAATGTCCCACATTTTATACCTGAAAACATTGCAAAACAACCAAAATGTAATATTTGTCTTTGTCAGAAATCTACCAGTACAAGCTTATATTTTTGAACCACAAAAGCAACATCACATGAATGCATGAATTAAAAAAAATTGGGTTTTTTTCAGGCTTCAAAGAACACAATTTTTGATGATTTTATTTATACTCATGCATTTGCTCTGAATGATATGGACCACTATATATTTCCATTAAAATTTTAATTCAATTCTCAAATTTCTTTGTCACATACAAAACATTCAAGTTCACATGAACGCATGCGTCACATAATTGTCCACAGTTGGCTGAGCCTCATTGGTCCAGAAGAGACATAGCCCTCCTGGTTCCTTCCTGTGGTTGTAACCCTGGCGACAGTGATATTGATGGCCATTATGATAATAATGATACCAACAAGCATACTAAAAATAATTATAATTAGCTTGTCTCTCTGTCTGTCTTTCTCTCTTTCCCTCTCCTGGCTTCCTGCTGTAATTATCCACAGCTGAGTGCTTTGTCTCTCTGCTCCCTCTTTTCATCTTTCTCCCCCTTTGCTTTTAACTCTCCTCCTCAATTCCGCCATTTACATTCTGTCCCTTTCCTCCATCTACTCCTTGTTGTTGATTTAGACCACAATGGCCTTCGATGTATTAGCAGGGTTTTCCAAAAATCTGCACTTCTTCTTGTTTTGTTCTTTCTAATCATTCTAACAGACGTATGAATCTGTTGAGCAGCTAAGCAAAAGCCAAATCTTAGATGTTTTTAGGCGTCTACTTTCTTTGCCTGCATTCTAATTCCTACTTTGCCTCTGTGCAAGGTCTAAATATGGATATTGGGCTATCTTTTGATGCATCCTCATTACTTATCATTAGCTTCAAAGATCTATTAATGCAAAGCTCTGTTTTTGTTTTCTAACCCTCATTTATTTCTGCCTCCCTTCCTCCGTCCTCCCCCCTCACTTCCTTTACTCTCCACCAGCTGCGGAGAAATTCTCTGGTGGACTTGGCACCGTCTCCTTCTTTGACTGCATGCTGTCTTTTAGTTAACTCTCTTCCTCTCTTCCTGTCTTTACTCCTTTCACAAGTTCACTTCTGTTCATCTTCAACAGTGGGAGTAATTCAAAGCCTGAATGGCTGGTGGTCAGTTGCAGCCAATACCAAAGACACCTGGGCTAGAAGAGACAGAGTGGGGCTTGTATGGAGAAAGAGAGATGATCCTATACATCAAAGTAGAGGCATGGCAGGGTTTTGTTGCAGTTGTTTTTATAAGCCACTACTCTGTTTTACATAATCTAAGTCGGATGTGGAAATGTCGAATAGGTGTATCAAAATTATTTCTTGCCAAACTTTGTGGAGGTATCCTTTAATGACATTGAATCATGTTTTGGATGATTCAATATTGCCTTTCTTGTTGTGAAATTGTATTTTTTTTCATTCTGAAACATTCGAGTGAACATTTTGTTTTACATGTGTGCACCAGGGGCCGTTCGATATGTGTTGCTTGTTCTCTCTGTACCAACAATGACTTATTCCTACAAACCAAAGACTGGCACAGTAGTTTAAATTAAATATTCACTGATCAGAGGTTTGGGGTCAATTCCAATTGGATTTTTGTAAAGCTTTGACCTGCCGACATGGATTCAAGTTCTCTTTATCAGCTATGGTTAGCTGTGTACTTTTATCAAGTGGTTAACAGGGTTTACTCAATTAAAACTTAGATTTCATGATTACATAATTGACATTTTGATTAACTGCCTATGTGTGGACGTCTGTGGTCAACTTTCCACTTAGTGTAGACCTGTATGAAAATCTGAAAAGGTGCAGCCACGACAGTTTATTCCTTGGACCAAAACATGTATTCTCCATTGTCACTCCTCCATAAATTATTTATTTTGAAAAGTAACATAAGGTTATTTCCTAGGCCCTTTTGTGATTACCTGTTATTTTTAGTTAAACCTTTAAACGTGTGTGGTTAAATGCTAAAGACACATTAGCAATATGTGTGTCTTTCTTTCTCATCTTTAGTGCCGAGTCAGCCTCCTCAGAACGTGCGAGCCATCTCTGTAACGTCAGATGAGGCGGTGATCAACTGGGCTGAACCTCCTAGAATGACTCTCCATGGTGTACTGAAGGGATATCGTGTTGTGTTCTGGGCTGTGTTCCCAGACGGAGGTACGTCTGTCTGTCTGTCTGTCTGTCTGTCTGTCTGTCAAAATAATTCATTTTAATTCGATTTTTGTGTTTTTAAGTTGATCTCAGTTTCTGGTGACTTTTAATCATCAAGCAAATTACACAAATCAATGGAGTCTGTACTGACGAGACTTAATAAAATAAATCTGGTACACTATACCAAAATCCTAAACATAGTCAACTTTTTGGGTCCTTCAGCAGGAATATTATTCAAAACAAAAGGCCAGATTTACATGGAAATTACTTGCCAGATAAAAGCAACCTAAATCACTCCAACCATACTTTGTACGAACATTGTTGTGGTGCTGTTCCATTGGCAAAAAGGAGTCTGTACAAAGTTTTACCAGCAATGGCATGAATAAATATGCCAGCAGTGATATTATAAAACATATTAATTTGAAACATGGGTTTTATTTCTCACCAAATGACTGTACTCAAACTTATGGTATTATATTTCTGGATTTAAGAAATGTCCTATGTTTCTTAAGTAAGAGATATAAAAATGTGTCTTTTTCTGTGCCAGTGTGTGGAGAAGCTTGTAAATACTCAAACTGTGATCATTTGATGCCTCAGTTTAGAGTTTGACTTTCACCAATCCTATTCACAGAGTGGGGTGAAATGCAAAACATTACAACCATCAAGGAGCAGGTGGAGCTCAAAGGCCTTGAGAAGTTCACCAACTACAGCATCCAGGTTCTGGCCTTCACCCAGGCCGGAGACGGTGTTCGGAGCAACGTCCTGTACATCCAAACCCGTGAAGACTGTAAGTTTGCATTTATTCGCTGTATCGGCTTAGATAAGCCAGGTAATTAAATTACCCACAATAATGTTTCATTTGCCTTGACGCTGTTTTTTGAAACGGCTTTAAGGATTTTCCCTCCCAGTTTAGGCAGCAGTGTGGGAGGCAGGGAGCCAGCGGGTGCAGAGGGGGTCTTTGTACGGCTGAGGTTGCTGATTAACAACCTCTTTGTGCTCTGATGTGCCATTACCAGTGCTGATGAAAATTAAGAAGCCAAAAAGTGTGTGCTGCAAAGAACCCTAAGGGTGTCAGTCAGTGTGTGTGGATACGTGATTATGTGTGTGCATCTGGGGGGTTAGAACTGTCTTTGCATGTGGACAAGTCTTCGAGTCGGTGTGCACGTTTCGCTGCATATGTGTGCACCGTTCATTGTTGTTTGTGTGCGAGTAGCTCACAGCGAAGCAAGAGGAAAGGGATTAATTCTTTGTGGCTTAGAGAGAATTAATTTTGTGCTTACACTGGCGGGCTGTGGATTACATCCGTATCCGCCTCTCCTCTCCATCCCTGGGGCCAGTCAGCGAAGGAGGCAGGCATCTCGAGATGGAGAAAATGAGGGAGCGCTAGAGAGGGGGGGGAATCTAAGAAGTGTCATTTCAAAAAAGGCCTTTATTCTCTTTTCCTTGCCGTATCTCCATTTTCTGAGCTGGCCTCTGCGCAAGAGCTCTTCAAATGTGTGTATTTTTTTAGTCTGTCTGTCGGAGTCTGTCTTTTTACCCCTGATATGTGTTGACACTCTGTCCAGGGGCAACCTCTTCACAAACGTTATCTGTCTCTCTTGGCTTAACCCTTCCCTTCGCCTTCGGTTCTGTCTGTAACACATGGAAAAGTGTTTGCAATGAAATTGTGCAAACAGCCTGACATCTTATGCCTCTGTCTCTTGGATGCCCAAACACACTGGACAGTAAGCATAAGAACTTTTAACGTGGTCATTTATTTATATTGTTTTTTTGTTGTTTTTTTTTAAGGTCCTGGAGACCCAGGGTTCTTTTCTTTTTGATTTGTTGTTGTTTTGTTTTTAGCTTACATTTTAGCAGTTTTGTGGTTTTTATCTCATGATTGGATTTAATTCTTGTTTGTTGTAACTGTAGAACAATTGAAGATAACCCAATTAAAATGATTACACATCTAATGCTAATAAAAATTAAAATAACTTCCAGCTTAATTTAAATGGAATGATTTCAATTAGTGTGATCTCTGCCATTAATTCACGTCCAGTGTTACTAAAGGCTTTATTTTTGAATCCTCGTCAGCATGACATCAGCATCAGTTGCATCAATCTGCAACTGATGCTCAATTGCAGATTGACAAAAACATAAGATGGTTTTGTGGAGAAAATAAAGCACGGAAAATTGTTTGCTTTTAATGTAAATTATTGTTTAAGTAAAATATCAGGAAATGTTGTGTTGGAATATTGGCAGAGTCAGGTGCCACATCTTATTGGATAAATGTTGATAAGAAAGTTTACATTTATTAATGGAACAATAAATTATTAATATATCAGAGAAAATAAAAATGTGGTGAAACCAGCTGGAAAACAACACTTGGTAAGAAAAAAAATTTAATGTCTTATTTCTTTCAGCTGATATCTGGACTTGCTTTTCTACAAAACCCAACATATCTTATGTCAGACTAATTACTATTTTATTACTAAAATATATTTGCTAATGTCTAAGCAACACCATTTTGATGTTCAGTTTTGTATATTCTATGTATTTTGAAGCCACTTTCTCAAAACACTTTCGTCTAAGGCCTTAAGTACCTCCTTCTTCTTCCTGAGTACGTTCATATACCTAAAGCAACATGGAGATAGGAGAAGTAGGTCTACAGCTGTTAGGCCTTTTATTCAACAGGGATGTTGGTCACACTACAGCGTGGATAGGTATGAGGTGGGAGACTGGTGGGAGCAGCATTTCATTTTTACAAAATATATTGTTTTCCGACACTTTTTCACAATTATGTGTGCATGCATTGTTGAGGCCATGACAGTTTAATGAGACGCTCATCCTTGCATCAGTATTGGTTTCGTGCTGGAGCTGATTTGATATAATTTTGTGAAAAGGCCAAAGGATATTTAGGGAAAAGCATTTCAAGCTGAAATACTAATGATTAAAAATGCTAATTATTGTTTATCTTCCTAATATTCCAACTCTGCAAAGACCAAACAACCCTCCATAAGACTCCTACTGCCTCACACTCAAGCATTTAACAAAGCCATTTTTTCTCCTTTTGCAAATAAAAGGTTGGTTCTGTCACTCTTATGGCTTCATATGTCAATATAATGGCAAGTAGTTTACAGCCTTGAAAAAAAAATAAATCATGCGGCAACATTAGACAATTCATTTACAAGATAGTGAGAGATAAGACAATTACATAATTTGGTGCATTATTCTTAACAATTTTACCAAGGATTTTTGGACGATATAATATTTTTACTTAAAGACTTTAATGGTCAGTGATTGCAACTAAGTGCTACCCAACTTGTTTCAAACAAACAATCAACAGTAGCCACGGTGCTGTTAAGGAGCGTGAGGGAAGGAGAGTGAGGGATTGCTGCCTGCATGTCCACCATCATCTCTACAGTACAGCCTCAGGCTAGAGGGGGACAAACCATCAAACCTGGAGCATTCTGCCTCTGAAAGAACACATTTACATTTTTACATCTCCATCCACAATTACATGGCTCATGTAATTGTCATGAGTCAATTACATGGCTCATGTAATTGTGGCTGAGCTTTTTGCTTATAAATATCTGCTTTTCCAAACTCTTTTATTTTACAAAATTCATCAAGATAGTTAAAATTGTATATTTTAACGTGGAATAAATGCCTTAGGATGATGTTTTTTTTTGTTTTTTTTCTTTGTGTGATTCAGATCCCGGACCTCCAGCTGGCATTAAAGCAGTGCCGTCCTCTGCCAGCAGTGTCGTAGTATCGTGGTTACCCCCTCACAAACCAAATGGAATCATCCGCAAGTACACCATCTACTGCTCCAGCTCCGGCTCCGGCCAACCGGTGAGTTACCACAGGGGTGTGGTGGATTTTAGTACTGATAAATGATTAAAAACTGGTAAGAGGGAGGCTTTAATGTGGCTAAGTAATAAGCAAGGACAGATAATTTTTTTTGATGAAACAGAAAGACCTTCTGTTGTGCATTCTGTATGTTGTGTGGATGGTGACAGTTTCATTTAATTAAGGGCTGTACTGCTTTTGTTGTTTCTGAGTTTCTATGCATGTGTCTGTGTTTCGCTCTGCGTGTGCATGTGTGTGTGTGTCTGAGGCCTCTTGCTGCAGTCTCAGCAAGATGTGTGCGTGAAATTAGCTCCCCTCATACTGCAGTGTGTGTGCATGCAAGCTCACCCTCCAGCTTCATTTACATATCTGCGTCTCATCACGTTGCCAGGACAACCTCATCTGTTCATCAACCTGGGTGGAAAACAAGCCGAGAGCAAACACACACTCTCACTCCCACTCTTTCTATCTCTCTCTCTCTCACACACACAGACGCACTTCCACGCACACGCCCACACACGCACACACACGCCTGCACACATTTAAGTAGAAAAACACTCTGAAATTTATCACGCCAGGGACAAAGTGCTTCATTCATGCACAGTATGCGTTTAATGTTTTTTTATGACTGTGTGAATTCAAAACCAAGAAATACATCTGCCATCGATACACATCCAAGCACACGCATGCACCCCACGGACCTTTCAAGAAAAAAATAAATCCATCTTGTTCTTTACCTCCCTCCCTCACAAATCATTCTTTATATCTACGCATCTATCCATATATCTCTTTCTTTCGGCCTTTCTTTCTCTCTCCCAAGCTCCCATGCAGAGTTTGGGATGATTACTATGTAAATGAGTGCGACTGGAGAGAGGGAGGGCGGAGGGGGGGTCAGACACTCCGCGCGGGGAGTACTTTTGTTCCTCTTTTCATTATCTTGCTCTATCGTTCCCCGGATCACCGCTATCTCCACGCTAGAGGAATATTTTAATATCCGTTACAGCAGTGCACACTCTGTCAATCCTTCCTCCCAAGATTTTCCCACCTACACTGTACAATCCTCCTTCCTTCCATGTGTCAGTCCATCCATCCATTCATCCATCCTTTTCCTTCACTCACTGCAGAGGATATGGAGACAAATGTGCAGAGAAATATTTAAAGGGAGGAGGGATTATGAGGGAACTGTTGAAAACACATGGGGTTATCTGTGGATAGATGCATAGATAAATGGAATAATAGGGAAAAGTGGTGACAGAGGAAAATGAGGCGATGGATGAGCAGTGGTGAAGGAAAGGAAAAGATGGTGCATTGGATAAAGAGGGAGGGAAACAAGATAAGAATGGCACAGACAAAAGGGAATGAACACATTAGAGACAAATTTCAGTAATTTTGACAATGATGACTTGTTCATGGGATTAAAAAAAAGAGAGAGACATAAATCTGATTAAAGCATTGTAGTTACTAAACATACATCATTCAGAAATGCATGGCCAGTTTCTGTAAAGCTTTGTACTGGGAATGCCAAATTCTCTCAAGGAAGTACAATATAAGAAATTTACATTTAATATATTTTTTTTCAGTAAGTGATCATTATTTGTAGCAGGAGAAGAGATGACATGATATTGGGTATTCTTTATAAAACAGCATTTTTGAGGAATTAAAAAACAGACCAAATAATTGTGTCGTTTATGTAGTAAGTTGAATTTGGAGTCTTATATAACCACATTTAACATGGTTCTCAAATGTTGGTAATATTTGAAATAGCTCTCATATCTTTTATGCTTCCTCCAGCTTACTTTCAAATGAAAAACTAAAAATAACTATGTTTTCTTTTTGACTTAGTTGCTCACTCAACAGTGGCCACCACAACATTGATACTTATTGGAAGAGGTCTTATTTTTCAGTGTTTCCAACTGACTGGTCACCATCATTACCAGTCAAACTGATGTCCCGGCCACCAGCCCGGGTTTCGTTGCACCACTCGGCACTAAAAGATCTGAGCTCAGCAGCTTTCACAGATCTTACTCATGTGACTTTTTTTTTTCTGACTTTTCAACCCACTTGACTCCTGTATCACAACCTTCCTTTCATCAAGCTGCTGTCTGTCAGAAATGTAAGTTAGTGTTAAATCACTGAGGTGTGGTAAAACGTGATTTAGCTGGTGGAAGATGTGAAATGATGCCGGCACACAAATGTGTTACATTTTGTGATGTCGTTTTCTTTTTATGACTCTATTCATAGATGAAAGCACAGAAATGGACTGAATGGCCAAGGACAACTGTGTGAAAGTGTGTATCTGTTCATCTGGATTGTATGTGTGTGTCACGAGAAGGCTGAGTTAGCTGAAGAGTAGGTGTGGAGTAGGAGTTGAGGGAATACAGGTGTAATTGGTGGGTAGGAGAATCGTGATTGGCAGTAAGAAAAAATAGTGATTTTTCTCTCTGTGAATGTGGGATGGCATGTGTGTGTGCTGAGGGGACAGTGATGCGTACATGTCTAGACAGCAGACACATGGCCGGGTTAAACACACTGCAATTACATATCCACCTCCAGGTCGTGTGTGCCACTCTGTGTGCGCATCTATTTGTGTGTCGGTGCCTCAGTCGATGTGTGTTGGTGTGTTTTTATAGCCATGTCTCCTTCTCTGTTTATGTGACTCTCCTCGCCTGTCCTCCATCAAAGATCCCTTCTGTAGATATGTTCATGATATCTCCTACTGACTCATTAGCCTGTTCCCTGTTGTCTTGTTCTGTCATATCTGTGTTTGTTCTCCCAGGAGAACGGTGGAGGAAAGGGCAAGGGGTTTTCCCTTCCCCCAGGAAAACCTTCACGTCTTTTTTTTTTTTTTTTTTTACCATCACTACCCACTTTTCTAGCTTTATACATTCGGACAGTTTTGCCATAGAACAAGTGTAACATGCCCCCAACATAACTTTGTCTCATCATTTTATCTGTTCTACTTCAACACAGTTGAAACAAAATATACAGCAATGATGTTCACTCAGTCCTTCACATCACATCTACTGTATCCTGTGAAAGTTTTCGTCCCGCTTCAGCTTTTGTCGCATTTTGTCAAGCTACACAAACAACAATGTGTCTTACTGGGATTGTATGTGATACAGTCCACCAATGAGTTGTTCATTATTAGAATTAGATTTTAAAAAATATTCAAGTTTATCTAATGATTTTACAATGAGAATTTGAAAAGTAGCATGCATTTGTTTCCAGTCATTTAGAGTAAAATCCAGTGCAAACAAGGTGCCTTCAAAAGTCATCTGATTATTTAAGTAAGGTGGTGGTATTATTATGCTGTAAGAATGATTTTCTTCAACAGGGACAGGGAATCAGGTCAAAATCTGGTTAGCTAAATACAGGGCAATCTGTTAGACATAGACTATCAAGGAGCTTTACATCCAGGTGGAATACATGCAGCATCTCAATCCAAATTCAAACATAAATCTGATGGTGAAGCTCTAATTATGCAAAACTTCCTAATTGGTAAATTATATTAAACTGCTGGAGTCATTTTCTAGTCATATCAACCACTTCAAGGTATTTCATTTAAATACAATTGCATTTAAAACAAATTCATACTACAATACAGGGATCAGTAAGCCACTTGGGGCTCAGTGTCTGGTCCATGTTTATAGCTTTCAGATTTCTACTCTTCCCACAGAACCAGTTGCCCCATTAGAGACGTACCTTAACGCTCAGGAGAGGCTAAAACCAGTTACACATCTCACTTTTCAGAGATAGATCCACTTATCTCTGAAAAGTTTACTGTAGCCTTGATTATTTTGTCTCTCTTTTTTTTTTTGTAACCAGTCCCAGAGTATCAGAACAAAGTGTCCATTTTATAACGCCGCCAAATTTGCCTGTCATGTTTGACCCCGTGCTTTTTCTGCTTTATTTCAGCTGCCAAGTGAGTATGAAGCTAACCCAGAACTTCTTCTTTACCGAATCACCCACCTGAACCACCGGCAGCAGTACCTGATCTGGGCTGCTGCTGTCACCACGGCCGGCCGCGGTAACATCAGCGACAAAGTTACAGTGGAGCCTGCTGCAAAGGGTGAGCCCTTTAATGGCACTGTGACATCAATTATGACTGCTAGACATATTTATAGATTTCAATCACAATATATTCCACCTAATGGCAAACAGCAGTTGGAATTTAGTAGTAATTACTTAAGTTGTAGTAATGTTTTGTCTTACATTTTTGTGGTTTCTTTTGTTTTGTTTTTTTATATTTAGTGAACAATAAAATGTAATAAACTAAATTTAGTCTTAGTTTCCGAATAGGTATGCAGCAAAGTAATTTAAAAAAAGTTATTTTAGCTTTTCTGTTGTTTAAAGACTATCAGAGAGAAAAATATGATATTTCTGAGTAATTTGTTTGGCTCAGGTCATCTGTTGCCTGCTTCACATACATGCTTCTCATAGCTTGTCAAAATGAGTGTCCATGTTGTTCATGACTAAAAATATTACCAAAGAGCCAAGTTTGTTTTCCTTCAGAGCGAAGAAAAAGAATAGCAACCTTCAATCCAGCAACAAAAAAGTTAGGGTCAGTACAGAACTGTGGTCCACCACATAATTTAAACTCGTCCTGAACTTTCTCTGGCATCTGATTGAAAGGACTTTAATCTGTATACCGGCTTGATACCGACTTTGTCAGAGGTCTTGCTCCACTGCTTTCTTTCAAGCACAAGTCTGAAAGATGCAATAACTTCAATTTTCTATGTAAATTAAAGGGCTTCACTATTTTAAAAATCATTGCCTCGCATGTAATGCAGGCTGCGGAGAGGATTCTCAAATTATGTAGCCATATCGTCCATTATTCACAGATGTGGAACTTTTGAAAGACAGCATAAAGTTGTCATTTTCTGGTGCTTTTACAGATTTAAAAAAATCATGTTAAAAGCAATTTCTAACACATTTGCTTTGAGTCAACTGTGTTGATTGAGTTTCACTGCTTGCATCTTCTTTCATTCTCATGAAGCACTTTGACACTATTAAGTCTGGAGTAGTTGCTCCTCTTCAAACCTCTTGCTGACTTTGTTTGAAACAAAAGCAACAATTCCTGAAAGATGTTTTTTCTTGATATCACTCAGCTTCTTCTCACTTTGCCCCTTATTCGGCTCACAGTATCGAGGTTTTTCTCTTTTTTTTTTCACTTGATTCCTTCTGTGCATCCGCCTGTTAAGACTTCACAGATGTGTGTTATTGATTTTGGAGTTCAGAGTGCACCAGATAAAATGCCTCCAGCCAGGGAGGTGGTCAGGAGGGGAGACAGACAGCAGGAAAGACAACTGGAGGAAGGCAAAAGGGGGAAGAGAAAATGACTAAACAGGAGTGGAGAAAACTCCCAAGCAAGACAAGATGCAGGCGGTGTGTTTAGGAAATGAGCGTGTCAGTTACAGTTAATCGATAGGCTTTCGGATTCAAAGGTGGAAAAAGTTGTATGAACGAACCGTCTCTTTTCTTTATCTGCTCATCCTTCTGACCTCCAAGGGCAAAAGTTTGCTGGCTTGCTGGTGTGAGTGCCGGGCTCATCTGATCAGCAGCTGTAAAAAAAAAAAAAAAAAAACAGTGTCCTCCAGGCTAGAACAGTCAATACCTAATTTAACCTTAACATAAGAGCACTAGAGCACAACCATTTAGACGCCAAGGGTGGGAAAGAAAAAGAGAGAGCAGGTGGTGGAGTTGCACTGAAAAAAGAAGTTATGTGACAACCAGAGAGGATGGTTTTTGTGTCCTCTATGCTCCCTATTTGTTTTCTCCTATAATCATCTTTTTATTTCTTAATTTTTTATGGATAACATAGTAAATGTTATCCATAAAAACATTGAAATTCACATATGAATCCCAGGAAATTCTCATGAATTTCCTGGGATTCATAAGAAAAGTCTAATTACTTTTCTACTTTTATTATAAATCACAGGAAAGAAAAAAAAATACTATCCGTCTGCTTATCAAACAAATAAAAAATACAATAATTTATACTTATCCAAGGATTTATGTATTTGATATTATTAAAAATGACATTGTATTGATTTGAATTGCTTGTTAATCATAGCAGAGCCCTCCACACGCAGTTGTAACCTCTGTAAATATGTATAAAAAATTCTTGAAGTAAAATAAATAAATTTATCATTCATTACACCAGCATAATTTTTTATAAACATGTCTCATAAAAATGCAGCCATTACTTTAAGCATATTAAGAAATGTGCTCAAGTTAAGAAATTACTATATTAATCAAAATTATTAGCTCACACATCCCACACAAAGTTACCAGATTAAGGCCGCACAAAGTATTAACAGGAGAACCGATAAATGCGGCCCAACTAATAAAAAACAAACAGTTATTCTTTCTTATGTAATTTAATTAACTTTGTAAATATATGCAAATATTTTTTATGTTTGGGTTTACGGTACCACAATGAAGGATGGCTTTTCTTTTTTTTAATGCTTTTAATTGAGGTAAAATGTAAAAGCAGTAGAATAATTAAAATAAGTGTACCAATTGCTTAGAAAAGAGATGACTTTTTTAATAAAACTAATACACATCTTTGTACGTAGGATTCGAGTCACCTCAAGCTCTTTCTTTAAATATATATATTAAATGTACTTCTTTCATGTGTATCCATTTTCCCTGAACAGCCCCTGCCAAAATCTTATCATTTGGAGGTACAGTAACCACTCCCTGGATGAAGGAGGTGCGTCTGCCTTGTAGTTCCGTAGGTGAACCAACACCTACCATCAAATGGACCAAAGACAGGTGACCATCCTTTCCACATACTGTGTATCTGTCACTGTTCTTCTATAATTGTTTCTTCACTTCTTTTAGTGAGGACACAGCAATCCCAGTGTCTCTCGATGGACAGCGCCTCATTCTGGCCAATGGGACGCTGGTGCTGCGATCCGTCAAAGCTGAAGACTCTGGTTATTACACCTGCACAGCCACCAACACATTGGGTTTCGACACCATCATCGTCAACCTTTTGGTGCAAGGTATGAGACTATGAGTTGCAGCATGTGGCATTCATTAAAAAAAAAAAAAAGAATCTATTGAGAAAAGCTATTCATCAGCAGCCATGATTCTGCGGGAGCAGAAAAGAATAAGCTCTGAACTCTCTCTGCTCTTCCACAGTCCCTCCAGATCAGCCTCGTCTTACCGTCTCCACCACCTCCACCTCCTCCATCACTCTCGCCTGGATTCCAGGGGACAATGGAGGCAGCTCCATCAGAGGTGAGTTGCTGTACTAAAACGAAGGGTTTCTTTGTGTTGTCCCGACACAGTGATAAATTGTAATGATCAATTCAGCTGACATGACAAGTCAAGACACCAGAGAGAGATGAGATGTTGATTTTACAGTGCATCTGGAACGTATTCACATCTGTTATGAACTCTTGTTGCTTGAACTTCTAGCTTCAGTTTGTTTTCTCTTTTTGAGCATTTCTCTATTGTGTTTTTTTTTTTTTTTCTTATCTCTTACCGTTTTAGTTAATTCCTTGTCTCAACTCACTTTGGTTGTATTTTGGATTTCTTTTTTATGTAGATCTACATTTCCTTTCTCTTACAGTTTTATAAGATTTATAGTACTTTTCTCATTATCCTGACCTGGTTAACCTTTCCATCTCAAATAATTTGAATATTGCATAAAGGAACAATATATTTTGCCAGTCATCTCAGAAAGTGAATTTCTTTTCATAGAGCTTCATTACACATAGAATAAAATGTTCCCATAGCATGATTCTGCCTCCACCATGCTTCACTGATCATCTGGTGATGGAATCGCACCTGGTTTCAAATTCAGTTCAAATTCGATTTAATTCAAAACTACTTTATCGTGCCCCTTTTGTTAAGGAGTGGTTTTTGTCCGGCCGTTCTACCTTACAAGCCTCATCAATGGATCTCTGCAGAGATTGTCCTTCTGGAAGGTTCTCCTCTCTCCACAGAGGAATGGTGGGGGTCTGACATCGTGACCATCAGGTTCCTCACCTCGCTGACTAAGGCTTTTCTCCACCGACTGCTCAGAAAAAATAACCAGCCAGCTCTGGGAAGTGTCCTGGTTTTTCAAATCTTCTTCCTTCCACCAGTGATGGAGCCCACTGAGCTCAATGGGAGCTTCATAACCGCCAAAATATTTACTGGCCCTTTCCCAGACTTCTGCCTCAAGACAAACCTTTCTTTGAGGTTCACAGACAATTCCTTTGATTTTACGCTTGGTGTTTGACCTCTGACCTGACGTCAACTGTGGGACCTTATACAGACAGGTGTGTGCCTTTCCAAAACAAGTCCAATCAACTGAATTGACCACACGTCACGTTTAAACTGCAGAATCCTCTGAAGACTGACTTTGTACACTTCTGAATAAGGCTGTAAAATAATGAAACGTGAGAAAATTGAAGTGCTGTAAATACTTTCCAGAAGCATTTTAATGTCCGGTACACAGAAATGCTGTTCAGAAAGCTGACAGTTTCGCAATTAAAGTGTTTTATTGATGTTATGTAACATTCTAGTTTTCTGAGAAACTGCACTTTGGGTTTCCTTTACATTCAAGCCCTTTTCTTTAAATTAACAGGAATAAACCCTTAACATGTATTTTTCAGTTTGATGGATTTACTGTGTACAATGTATGAATTTAATTACTTAATAAGTAACTTCTGATTATATGTGATGAAAAGTCACCACTAAATTCATATGGTCTTCTTTCTGTATATCACTGTTTGCTTTTGATGGGTTTTTTTTGTTACCTGCCACATTTTTAGTGTTCGTTTTGATCCATCAATTCATTGAGTGGTGTCCTGCTTTTATGCTCCCCTGTTGACTGTGTGTCTATCTGATTATCGTATTATTGGTGATCTCTTTGTGTGGAAGGCTGCAGTGTGTGTGGCTGAATGGGCATGCATGCAAATGAAGTTTCAGCTGCTGTCTTTGTTCATCCCATTTGTCAGGATAGGGGGTGGTGGGAGAGTTGCAGATTCAGCTGTCTGATTTCATGCTGCAGTTATTACCTATAGGACACAACAAACATCAGCTGTGCGGTCATTTTCTAACATTGTTTATAACTTTGTCCAGGGTTTAGTTTTGTGAGGTATTTGCTAATTTAACAAAAAGGATGAACTTTTAAGAAATTAGATTTCAAAAGTGATTTCATTAAGTGTTCATCATACCCAAATCTGACACTTTTTTGCATACCGGTAACCAACCTGCAAGAAATCCTCAGAAAAACAAGCAAACGAACAGAAAAACTCTTCTGCATTCAGTGTGCACATCCAAATGGAAAGCAATAAAAACAGTGTGCTGGACGTACAGTTTTGTATTTCAAAAAATGGTGCTCCACACTCTGGTATTTGCATGCATCGTTCTGTGCTGCATATATGCATAATCCCATCTGTATATCTTTTGTGAATACCAGAATGCCTGCCTGCTTGTAAGGCCATCTGTGCAAGGCAATGCTCAAGGTTCCCATAAACAAAAATTTCTGCATTAATTCTAAATTGGCAGCAGTAAACATTTATTCTCGTTCTGAGTTTTCCATTCAGTTTGCTCAGGAATAATAAAGAAAAGGTACCGAGAACTAGATTTACAAATACTTTAAGGTGGCAAAATCAGCATTATTTTAAAATCAGGTTTAAGTTAGTTTCTTCTTGCGTTATTACAGCTTTGTAGCTGTGCTATTCTGTTCTGTGGCAGACTTTAAAACTTCAAAACACAGCTCAAATTTTGCGTAGTAACCAATGCAATGCTTCGGACTCAGTCACACCATCTGTTAGAAAGAAAATGAGGGGAGAGCAGACAGTAGAAAGGATTAAAATACAGAGTGGACACATTCAGATATGCATAATTACATACAGATGAAAAAGAGGCAAAGATTGACAGTGGATAGATAGAAGTACTCCCGTAGCAGGAGGGAGCTGGCTCTGCAAGGAAGCTGATTATAAAAACAGTCACCATATTGCAAACCCCGCATTTGCATAGATGCTCAGTCAGCGCCATCCCAGGCTTTGGGTTTGTAGGTAACTAATGGCGGCGTAGATGGAAAGCAGCAACACTTTCTGTCTATTTGGACTTCACTGAAAGCAAAGGGTAGTCTTTCATTGCCATCTGGTGGACAGTAAAGGTACCAACATCATAACGTTTGGAAGGGGCTGCAACAAGGCACTCAAAAGTAATCATAGTTAGCAAATCTTAAAACTGTATATACGTCTCATGAAATGCAGTTTTTTGTGATGTAAAAAATCAGATCAGAATAACTAAATTCCTAACTTTTTAGTTAGGAATTTAGTTCTAACAGATTTCCAAGCAAATTTAGTTCTAACAGATTTCCAAGCAAATCTGTTAGAATTTCCCATTAAATTATTATGTCGTTCATTTGAATGTATACTTTGACTTGGGTACAAAAGAACAAGGATCATTATGAGTATTGTCTGTCTTTCTTTCCGTGAAGGATTTGTGCTACAGTATTCTGTTGATAACACAGAAGAATGGAAAGATGTTTTCATCAGTTCATCAGAGCGTTCATTTAAACTGGAGAGCCTGCGCTGTGGGACCTGGTACAAAGTCAAGCTGGCTGCCAAGAACAGCGTTGGAGCTGGGCGCATCAGCGAGATCATTGAGGCAAAGACCCACGGGCGAGGTAGAGGCAGAAAAAGTTGAATCTAAAACATTTACAGCAACATTAACAGGCCTATAAAAGAGGAAACAATATCATGGTAAAAAAGAAGGAAAATCCCCTTTAAAAGCTGATATATCATCTATGTAGCATGTAACTTTAGTTTTAAAGTTATACAAATTTTTGCACATGCTTTATTATAATTACACTAGTGCTGTGCATTAGCATAAATAAGCACTCAGGTATTCACAGTAACTTTTTCGAGAACTTTGTACTTAAAAGTGTTATAGTAGGTGTTGGTTTGGAGATGCAGCAGAAGAGAGCATAGGAGTAAAACTGCAGCTTAATTTTATTCAGTCCCTTATGACTTTGCTCTTAGGTACAGTAACTATAGTCAAGTGCAGCATAGATGTCGTATCAAGAAACACCAGTTTCATTTAGCACCTATAGTGGCCATGATTAAGAAAAATGCAGTCCTAATCGGCACATTTTCTATCAAACTTAGACTCATTTGTCTTTCTGACAACTTCAGTGAGGAAATATGTGAACGGCTTTGCTGGGAATAAAACCCAGTTTATGTGAAAAAGAGAAGAGGAGACGATTAAACAGGTGTAATTTACTGACCAGAGCCGAGGTTTGCAAATACGCTGCAGTGACATAATCAATAAACTAATTAGAACTGAATATATATATATATATATATATATATATATATTGTGTAGTTGAAACCAGACTTGCATTGTATGAAAAAACAGCCTTTTTTCATTACTGTCTTAGATTAAATTAAACACTTCCTGTTTTGGAACAACTATGATAGCCACAAATTATTTCTCTGTGCTAAATGCCAGAATAATGAGAGATGGAGATACTTTTTTTTTCTTTAGTAGAAGCCAGAAGTTGAGATTCACCAAGATTGCTAAATCTTGGTGAATTTCTGAAGACCACAATGATGATGTCAGGACTGTTTTGATGACTTAATTTATGTTTTTGCATTTAGAAGATCACTCTATCCAAAGTGACTTTAAAGGAGGGTATAATGGTGTAGTAAATATCAAAGTTATATAAGTTATTTAAAAAGAAGACCATTAATTCAGAGTTGGAGGGAAGTGCAGTAGAGGGGCACTGTGGATGTATTTTTAAGTGACATCGTAACACACTGCTTCCTTCGGTTACATCATGGGGAAATAAAAAGAAATCAGTTATGTTATCAAGAAGGAAACATTAACCTTGTCATGTCTGCTTCATCCTTCATGACAAATTCCTCATCTCTAAAGGAGCCAAATTTGTATCCAAGCTATTACACTAAAGTTTAAACATCATAGGAATGTCCAGCAGTCATACTGTAGACTTTAGGATGGAGACAAGGTCTGTGATCAGGAGATGAACATGCTGTGATGCAAAATGGTGACTTAATATCATGGCAAAAGCAAGAGAACTTGTGAAGATACTACCTGAAGTTTGATATTTGGCAAGTCCCTTCTCGACGTTCACTGAAAGGCCATTTATTGATGAACTGGATTCTCAGATTTTTCTTAGTTGTAAAAATACTTCATCTACCACCAATGCTATTGTGCAATCTATTTTATAATAACTGATGAGATTTATGCCAATAGACAAATATAAACTGATCCATCTTGGTGTTTTGCTTTTTCAGAACCTCAGTTCAACAAGGACCAGCCTATCTTCACCTACGTCAACTCCACCCATGCTCGCCTCAACCTGCAGGGCTGGGCCAGCGGAGGCTGTCCAATCACCTCAATGACACTGGAATTCAGACCAAAAGGTGGGACATTTGTTCTTCAGTCTTAAACTACTTAATATGTTCTTGATAATAAAAAAATAATTAAACCAAAAAAAACATCATAAAGGATACATTTATCAAGATCGTGCAGCCTTTTCTGACAGTTTTCCAGGTAATCCCATAGTAAAATAAAACGAACTTGAGAATGAAAGTTTGCATTTGTACAGGTATGTGGACATGGCAGCATGTCCGCACCAACGCCACCACAGATGTGTTTCTGGCAGAACTACGTGAAGGCACCTGGTACGAGTTGAAGATGAAAGCGTGTAACAGTGCCGGCTGTGGCAACCAGAGTTCTCAGTTTTCAACACCGAACTATGATGGCAGTGAGTAGATACCCTTTCTCTTTGTTTTGAGTGATTATCTTTAGTGATCAACATTTTACTTTAGCAATACGACCTAAAATACTACAGTCACAAAGAAGCCATTGCCAATATCCTCCTGGTTGTATACAGGCACCATTCCTCCCATTAAGTCCCCCTTGGAAAAAAATGATGATGTGAAGAAACTGTTTTCAATTGGCTGTCCTGTGATTCTGGTGACTCTTGGGGTTGCGCTGCTGTTTGTCGCCATTCGCAAGAAACGCAAAGAGAAGAGGCTGAAGAGACTCCGAGGTAAGTGACCATGTGAGAAAAGAGAAAACGCACAAACACAGTAAAAGTAAAGCAGAGTGAGACTCCGTTACAATGTTCTAAACAGTTCATATCTTACCTTGACAGTTTTATTTAGTGCAGCAATACTGAGTTCCTCTCCTGGGATTTCAGCAATATTTTTTGGGGCAGAATAAAAAATAGTTTTCAGAAATATAGAAAACCAGGGGAATTTCCAGTTATTGTCATATTATTCAGTCCATTTCAGTATTCAGTAACTGATTCCAAGGTGGTTTTAATGCCAGGAAGTTTTCACATTGCTTAGTTTGTTGTTTTCACAAACAAGGAATATCCTGCAAGTTGCATGCATCTTAAAATGTTTTGATCAAACTAATTAAAAACTGTAAAATAGCCCTTCAGTTTGGAGATGATAACTCTAAAGCAGGTCCTAATCCTAGTGTAATTAGAAGCTAGCGGCTAGCCACAGCAATCTCAGAGTGCTCAAATACTGCTGTCACTTTCACCATTTCCTTTTTGTTTTTTACCTTAAATGTTTGTTTTGTGCCTGTAGTTTTTGACCTTAAAGTGGTGCCAGATTGTACAGTTTGCATATTAATGAGTGTTATTACCAAGCCTGAGTTTCATTATGCTGGTATCATAAATAATAGTTTAACACTGAGTGACAAACACCAGAAACTGGTTTGCTGAACAGGACAAAGAGCTGATATAAACACATCAAAATTGCTACTCATTTAGCTTGTCCTGTCCTTCTTTAAAATCCCATATCAAAAACAACAGAATTTAATCGTCATGACCTTAAATTGTAGTTGTTGGCACCATTCTGCATTTAAACAAAATTAAGGCATTTGGACTTAAGAGACCTGTCGAACCACAGAGAAAATATCACAATGACTTGTGGTTATTATATAAATGTATTAACAAATAAAAGAATGATTATTTACATGTATATAACTATATGTACATTATATTTCCTGTTCTCTTAGATGCCAAAAGCCTGGCAGAGATGCTCATCAGGTGAGATGCATTATTTTGTGACCCAAATTCCAACATTTTATTTAGCTTTATATAAAGAAAAAAACTTAAATGTACCCTGAAAGTCAGCTTTATGTGTTTCTAAAAGACACAGGTGATTGTGTATGCTAATCTTGTTTCTCTGAATTAGTAAAAACAACCGCAGCTTTGACACGCCAGTGAAAGGACCTCCTCAGGGCCCACGGCTACACATTGACATCCCCAGAGTGCAGCTGCTAATTGAGGACAAAGAAGGCATCAAGCAAATCGGTGAGAGAGAAAAAAAAAAAAACAATGAGAAGGTTGTGCATGTTTCACATTTACTGGATTAAGTCGTCTGTAGATTAATAACAGTTACTAGGAACTTTGTATATTTCATAAACTAAATTCATTTTACCTGTTGTAGGAGATGACAAGGCCACTATTCCTGTGACAGACACAGAGTTCAACCAAACTGGGAATCCTCAGAGCTTCTGCACTGGTGTTTCTGTCCACCACCCTGCCCTCATCCAAAACACAGGTCCTTTGATAGACATGTCTGACATCAGACCAGGAACCAGTATGTGTTCTTTTCCATCACTGTTCATTTTACCAGAAACCTCTAGTGCAAATGCCATATTTATCATAGAGTAATTGGTATAAACATCGACTGTGAAAAATTTCTGCTTTTCTGCTCAATTTCTTGTCACATATCAACTTTTTGTCACGGTACTGAGGACAAATATTGGTTCACAAATATTAAGCTGTGGTTTTTGTTTTGTTTTTTTCTGTAAATGTTCATCCATTTTCTTGACTGTAAACTCTGTCTGTACATATGTGCGTCTCATTTATTTATTTGGGTTTTTTTCTTCTGCTTGCCACCAGACCCAGTGTCAAGGAAGAGTGTCAAGTCAGCCCACAGCATCAGGAACCGCTACTCCAGTCAGTGGACTCTGACCAAGTGTCAGGCTTCAACGCCAGCCCGCACTCTCACTTCAGACTGGCGCACAGTTGGTTCTCAGCATGGCATCACTGTCACAGAGAGTGACAGCTACAGTGCCAGCCTCTCGCAGGACACAGGTTGGTACAAGGGTGAAATGACACTTACAGCCATTAACATGTACCAAATAAACCGTGCGGAGGAGAATGTGATTTTTGAGCGCTCGAGTGCATAAAACACTGGACAAAATGTACTTTCTCTTATGCCACAGACAAGGGGCGCAACAGCATGGTGTCCACCGAGAGTGCCTCCTCCACCTACGAAGAACTGGCAAGAGCCTACGAGCATGCAAAGCTGGAGGAACACCTGCAACATGCCAAATTTGAGATTACAGAGTGCTTTATATCCGACAGCTCATCTGATCAGATGACCACAGGCACCAATGACAACGCAGACAGTATGACGTCTATGAGCACACCATCGGAGCCCGGTATCTGCCGTTTCACTGCCTCACCACCCAAACCCCAAGACTACGATCGTGGCAAGAATGTAGCCGTGCCCATTCCACACCGCGCCAAGAGTAAGTGGCCGCTGCATAATGTTTCCCGTTTATTTTAGAGTATCTATGCATATGTGAAAATAATATGATCCGTATTTAAAACCCATTATGTCCCACTATGCTATGCTGTTATGCTATGCTATCCAGGGGGTTTTGATACCCTTTCCATGTACATATGCATGTTACACATCATTGGAAAGCTATGATTTTTGGAATTCCGTTGATTCACACCAAGCAAGGATATAATCAACATTGTAGACACAGGAAATGGTTTTGTCAAACAATTCAGAAATGCAGTATTAACAATGTTCCAGTCATTGTTTGAAATGTTATATGATGAACAGAACAGAGCCTTTTCAAACAGGAAGGTCTTTTTCTATCTACAAGGGTCCAATTTATGCACTCCAATAAAATATTTTGTCCACAGCAAGTCTGACGTCCACAGTCAAGCAGAATCTGCCACTGAAAATCTTTGAAATTTTCTTCAGATAGATAATTCTTAATTCAACATTTATAGCCTTTTGTTTTGAGCAAGATCTTAAAGTTAAATTTGAGCTTCTTTTTTTTTTTTTCCTCTCCAGGCGACTACTGCAACCTGCCCCTGTACATGAAGTCCGATCCCTTTTTCCGTAAGCAGTCAGAACACCATGACCCATGTCCAGTTGTTCCACCACGCGAAGCCTCTATTCGTGGCCTAGCCCAGCGAGCGTACCACAGCCAGGGCCGTCACGTGACTATGGACTCTGCAAAGCAACAGGCTCTGACCATGGGCCACTCCGGCCTGTCAAACCTCACTTCCTCTGGGGCGTCTTCTGGAGGAGCAACAGGAGGCGGCGGTGGAGGCAGTGGAAGTGGAGGCTTGTCTGCTAGCTCCAGCAGCTCCACGCTTCCCCAGCGGACTCTCACCATGCCTAGCTCCTCTGCTTCTGCGGCTCAGAGTGCTGCTGCCGCCGCTGCAGCCACCGCTGCTGCAGGGGGCGCATCATCTTCCTCTGGCGGTGGGGCAGCAGGGACCTCAGGGGGGACCCCTGGAGGTGCCTCTTCTTCCTCCTCCAAAATGGGAGGATCCAGAGACTCTCTCCTGGAGAGCAGCTCTTCGGGATTAGGCAGACTGCAGAAGCAGAGGGATGGGGGGTCAGGAGCCTACTCCAAGTCCTACACACTGGTGTAGCCTGCCAATAGCGAGGCCTGTCACTGTAACTCTTAATACAATGCTGGTTCAACCAGCGATTGCCTGGAGCCTCTATGGTGAATCGGGGTGACGAACATACACATGCACAGCTTACCCGTCAGTGCCTGTGCTGTGCCAGCCTGCAGGGAGCTGGTTGGGCGCCCGTCAACACAACTGTTTCAAGGGGTCAGAGTTGGGTGTCCACAGCACAGGGGCTTGCCTTTCTTTCTGCCTGATTGTGTTCCGTTATATTTGTGTAATTTCTCTCTTTCTCTCTCTCTCTCTCTCTCTCTCTCTCTTTCTTTCTCTTTTTTAAATCACCCTGGAAATCACTTGCCAAAACAAAAATGATTTATCTGTTCAGTCTATCTTCATTTTCAGGCAAGGACACAGAACTTATGCACAAAATGCTTTTAACTTGCACTGTCTTGCTTTCTATAACAAGACAGCTGTAGATTGAACCAGGTTGCTTAAGATGTGTGTTGAGGTTTCATTTTTTTTTTCTTTTTTTAAAAAATCAATATGTAACCTTTATGTTCTCTGATGGAAGATTCGTTCATATCTCAGCATTGTGCCACGGCAGAATGTTTTTGCTGTATGCACAAATCCCCAGCCTCTGTGTTACTTTGGCTCTGTAAGGTTAGTCCATCATAGATCCATACGTTAGAGGCAGAGGAATGACTCTTGTACATGCAATGGATGACCCAGCATTGAGGTCACAATGGAAGATTTTATAGAAAGAGGAGCTAAAAATGTCAAGCATCATTGAGTGAAATCTTGATTCTTTCTTTTTATTTATCCAAAAGGTTTAAGTTTGTTTTCAGACGATGGAAGTATAACCCCGTGTGCACTAGGAAACAGTTTGAAAGGATCCAAGTAACAGAAATGTCATGAGTGAGTGAATGTGTGCGCGTGTGCGTGAGTGCGTGGATGTATATGTGTAAATATATATGTGTACATGTGGCAGGCACACACCAACAATGGACCTTTTTAAAACCAATCTGTATGCTGAATTCTTGGGCAGAAGTCTGTGTCTAAACAAAACAAAACCCTCCCCCCCCAATTTTGTTTTTTCCTTTTGTACCGATGAAAACACAGAATGATAACGATGATGCTGACAATTTAACTCAATTTAAATTTAATTTGCTCTGGTATTATTTTTATTTTTTTTTTCCAGATTTGAGTTGATATCTGTTGCTAACAACACGGTGTAGGTGAGTTATAAAATGCTAATGAAGGAGAGGGTCCATAAGCTTTCATTTGAGGATTAGAAATGCAGTGCCTTGCAAAAGTATTCACCCCCCTTGATTTATTTCACATTGCAACCGCCAACTCTAAAAAAAATATAATATTGAGACTTTATATAATAGACCAATAGAGAGTAGCACATAATTGTAAAGAGGAAAGAAAACGATACCAAGATTTTACATTTTTTTATGTATATTGTTGTAAAAAGTGTATATTCAACCCGCTTTATGCCAATGCCCCCAAGTAAAATCCAGTGAACCAATTTGCTACAGAACTGACTTTATGAGGAAATAATTAACTTGTCATAAATTATTGACAGCATGTTGCTACAAGTTTATTTAACTTTTAAGAAGTTAAATAAACTAATGGCGACATGAAGACCAAGGAACACAACGGACAGGGCAAGGTTAAAATTTCAGAGCAGTTTAAAGTTGAGTCATCTGAAAACAGAAAAGAGGACAATAAGCCTATCAAAACACGGACGTCCACCTAAATTGACAACAGGTCCCAGGAGAGCATCATCGGAGAAGCAGCAAATGGCTCAGTTACAACGAGCTTCCTGCGTAATGGTAACTCTGGAAAAGCTGCCGAGACAGTTCAGGTGAAAACACTTTTAAATTTAAAATTGACGCTTAATGTCGAGAAATGAGAAGAGAGCCATTGCTTAGAGAAAGCCATAAGATATCCTGGCAGTTTTTACTGAAGATGGTTAGTTTGGGATGAGACCAAATTTTAACTCGATGCAAGCTAACACTGCACGTACAAATTTCCCCCTGTGGATAATGGTAACTGTGTTGTTAGGATGTAATTTCATTGCATGGAGAGGGAAGTGGCTCAGGGTTTACTTTGAGAAAAGTACAGGAAACTTGAGGAATAAAACTTGTGATTTGTTGGAAGACACTTGAGCCCATCTCCCTGCGGAGCAACTGCATTAAACATACAGCCAGGAGCTGAAATATTCACAAGATTTTCTAGTTCAAAACTGTATCGTTTTCCTTCCATTTCACAGTTATATGCTGCTTTTGTGTTGGCATATCATATTAAATCTCTAAAAACTACATTCAGGTTTGAGGTCGCATCTAAGGAAATATAAAAAAAGTTAAAGGAGTATTTATAGTTTTGCAAGGCATGATTAGAAGGTCCTTTTTGGTTCTACTTATTTTTATCCGGACAAAAACTTTAGGAAACTCCTTTACACTTCACAATCCCGTCATTTCTCTGTCGCCTTCACAACACTTCCATCATCCACTCCTCTCCTTTCCTCCTGCCCCGTCCCCCATCACATTCGTACAGTGTCACTGTGATGTACTGCTAGCATGCTGGCCAGACAAAGACAGACCAACCGAACAAGAGGTATCCTTTATGCACGTCTGTGCAGAAATTCTTAACTTTCAGTGACGGATTGAATGCGCACATTCAGCAAATTTTTTGAGAAATGTATTTGTATGATTTTGAATAAATGAACAGGCAATGAAATTATATAGTGTTAAAAGATTACTATATAAGAATTTGCTAAAAAAAAAAAAAAAAAAAAAAAAAAATCAAGTTTCTCCAAATTTTTTTAATTTAAGTTTTAATTCTTTGGTTGAAATGTTTTTTTTTTTGTTTTTTTTCTCTTTTGTTTTCATTCTTCATTTCTTATCCCAAAGTTTTTAATCTCATAACAATAATTGTTCCAAAAAAAAAAAAAAAAAAAAAAAAAAATAGTTGCTCCAAAAGTTTTGCATTGGTAAAACGTAACAACAGGGCTCTCGCAATAGAAAAAAATAAATAATATATTTTTTTTTTCAAAAAAAAAAAAAGTATTTATATCATATATGTTTGTTTTCAAAAAAAAAAAAAGTATGTACATATATATTTCTATTCAAATATATAGCAAATATATGAATAAAGAGCAGAGACATATAAAAGCCGTTCTAATTGAAAATATATATTAAAAGATCACAAGACAATCGCTCCGAGTGAAGCATCACACTAAATGATAAGGAGACAGGAAGACGGGAGGTTTAAACGGGTAGCACAGCTGTGGATGGAAGACCTTGGAGAGAAAGAAAGTGGTGTGAAAGTTACTGGTGTAACTGGGACGTGAGAAATGAGACGTTAACTCCCGTGTGATTTTTGAAAAGGACAAGCACAGGAAAGTGAAAATATAGTGCGAGGCGTGTTGCTGGTTTATTGTGGTCTCAGATAGTGCAGGAAGTGTGGTGTCGCAAAAGAAAACGGTTAAAAGGAAAAGCTTATAAAGTGATTGAGCCTCTTGTGGTTTGTTGTATTGTACCTTCCAAATATTTGTGTTCACAGACTCAACGCCACTACCAAACTACAACCAACGAACACAAACAGATTGCGTATTTCTCCAGGCCAGTGACAGATATTACTGCAGATAACTGTAAGAATTTTTTTTTTTTTTTTTTTATGTATGTATTTTGGAGTTCATGAATGGATATGTGTTGATTTCTATACATAGTGTTAAGATGCATTTACTTGCCTTGTCATTTTAAGTTATGCAAACACTTGTCCTGGGAAGAAGAATGAGTTTGGAAAAGAATTAAGCCTGTTTCTTTTGTTTGTTTGTTTGTTTTTTGTTTTTTTTTTCCCCCTTAAGGGCTTCCTTACTAAAACTATATGGATTTTGGTTGGATTGATGAAATAAACTTCTAACCAACATGCTTTCCCTCCAATTTTCAGTCAGTTTGCCTAAAGTGAATGTAATATTTTTCATAGAAATTTCCACCCCATCTTAATTGCAAGCTGAAATGCTGTGTGAATTAATATTTCTGTATTTAAAAAAAAACAAAAAACTTTTTCATTAGGCTCGCACAAGTTTTGTAAATTTGAGATTTATTTTCAATTTGCTTTTTAATCACTTTAATTTGGGAAGTTCACTGAAATAGAACTACAATACTGATAAGGGTGCAATAAATGTATAAATCCCATTAATTTTAGGCTTTAGATGAATTATTTCAGGACAGACTGACAATACAATATTAAACTTCAATGTTTATTTTAAATTAAAAAAAAGGATCTGGGTGAACATGTTTGCATTTATTGTGGCTTTTCTCAAATCTACACAACTCCTCTGTATGGCTAAATCTGGTAAGCTGCGTAGAAACCATATGCTGCTTGTCAATACAAAGACGACTTTGTATGGCTCAGGGCAGCTCTTGAAGGCTAACATTAGCCAAGCTGACCTTTCCAAACACTTGAATTTAGCCATGTTTCAAACACAAACTGGAAAAGAGGTCCCTCCTCCATAAATTGACACCCTGAAATTTTTAGGTGCCCAGATGGACGGGCCAAGTGGCGTCTGGAGAAAGTGGTCAGAACAAGAAGTGATGTTTGAAACTTGGACATAACATAAACTTTCAAAAGGAAGAGATGTGAAATATCCACCCAGAATCACAGCAGAACCTCGATGGAGGCTTTGAAAACGGTTTCCCTTTAGGACAGTTTATGAAAATATTAGTGGTAGTCTGATAGTATGTCTGAGTATGAATCGGTAATTTTGACCTTGCTCATGAAAACCCGTTCACCCAGTTCAAAATGTTTAAATCATAGACGTGTTGTATAATAATTCAAAGTTTCTCGAATAAGTCCATAACTGCAGCTATATGATGTATGATTTATGTGGGGTGGATTTTTCTTTAAAATGATACAACATGCTTTCAAACTGACCTGCATACTGCTTATATTTCACATCGGTTTTTTTCTACATCTGTCGACCAATCAGAACCTCTCCCCTTCCCTCCTCTGTAGCCTTTTGTCCACCTTTATACAATGATTTCTACACCAGAGGAAAGGACTTGTGTACATATGAAAAGTGTTTTGTACAAATGACGACTATTTTCGACATCTTCACTAGCAACCAGGGCACAAAGGTGAGGTGATGAAGATTCAATGAAAACTTACAATTAAACAAATAACTGCTTTATCCTCATCCATGGACCAGAAACAACATGTCAGAATGGACCATGCAATGTTAACTGATATTGTTTGATTTTTATTGGGCATTTTGTTGCATAGTTTTAATTTTTATTTTTGCATTTATTTCTGGTTTCTACTTAATCACAGGTTGTTGTTTTTTTTTATCTAGAGGTCCTTTTTTGTCAATGAGCTTTTTGGGGGAGGGACAGCAGCGTTGCATGTTCTGAAATTTTCCTGGTTATAAAAGAGAAAAGGGGGAACAGGCGAATTGAACAGACATTAATAATAATAATAAAAAATACGAATTTTAAGAATCCAGCAGTTGTTCTTTAAACTTTTATTGGGAAACATTGCTTCAGTTTGCAATTGCTTGTGTTTAAACCTACATTCTCTTTTCTATCAAAACAAACAAAAGCGGAGTAAAAAAAAAAAAAGAATACTTAAAACCTTGTGCAATAAAGCTATCTTTTTATAAACTGTGATTATGTTTATTTTTTCAGGTCTATTTGGCAGCAATGCTAAAATAACAGGGAGTTTAGCGTGTGCTCCACATACCTTAAATGTTTATTCTGTTTTTTCCGGTAAAGTAAGTAAAGGTCGGAAATAGCAAGTTTGTGAAAACCATACTCATCAAGACAAAATTTAAAAAACAAATAGATTTCAGTGAAATTGCTTAAGTGCTAAAAAAACGTGTTCATAGTTACAAATATTTAAAACAAACTCCTGATCAAAGACTTCAGAATGGAAAAATACATATCACATTTTGTGTAAGACAAAAAATGTCTTAGTACAAAGTTTCACATTAGTGCACGTGTTAGTACTACTACCTTGAAGTTGGGTGATCCTGGACTCAAATCCGAGCCCAGGCTCCTTCTGCGTGTATGTTCTCCCTGTGGATGTCTTCTCTCCACAAGCTAAATTTGTCTCTCCAGCCTCCCTTTGAGCACTCGGTATGTGTGTGAGTGTGCAAAGGTGATTGCAATGCAGCTTTAGCTTGTCCTGTAATGGACTAGGCTTGTCACTCGCCTCTCGTTCTATAAGAGCTGGAGTTTAATGTGATTGTGAAATCCAGCCATTTTAAGCCATTTTTCTTTACATTCGTAGATAAATACAAAAGAGGGGAAAAAAAGGAAAACATCAGAAAGAAACATCCAACAGTCTTAAAGACAATTTTATTTATATCCTGGATTTAAAATTCAACAAGGATGCTTTGAAAGGAAAATATGTTCACAGTTTTTGCCTCGTTTTTAAAATAAGTCATACAAATGACAGCATGCTCAAAAAAAAGAAATACACATTTTAACAACCCCCCTGGCAGCAATGCACATAAAAACCATTCATTCAGACACACAAATTCACATCAATTGTCATCTTGAATTCTTAGTGACGCTACAAAATTTGTCATAAAGGCTACTGCTTTATGTTACTGCTTGGTTTGCTGTGATATATTTTCAGAACTAATTTCAGCATATATGCAAAATTTGCTTATAGGCTGTTATGTTTAATCTGAGGTGAATCAACATGGGCCCACCTGCTTCCTGTTGCCTCTGAAAGTAACCGCACCTGCAACACAGCAACCCTCGCCGCTCATCTATTTGTCATTCTTGTTTTTTTTCTGCTGGAACTTCCTGAAGTGGTTCTGGATGGTAGATGCTGCTTTTTCAACTTCAACAGGGCTAAGAGGAGGAACTGATGGTGTGCCACATGTGCCATTGCTGGTACAGGAGGCTGAGAATGAGAGGAAGCAAATAAAAATAATGATGAAATCAAAAAAAATAAAAAAAAATGTAAGTGATTCTGTGATTAATTGTGTCATGAGATTTTTTTATTATTATTATTTTAGCATAAATTTTAATCCGCAAAAAAAAAAAAGTTGGACTTATCCAAAAATCCATTTTAAAGATCAACCAATCACGGTAGTATAAACAGTCGGTGTCCTGAGACTTACTCTTTCTGTACACGCCTATGCTGTTCCTCCTGTAGCCGTCAAACTGCAAAAGCAAAAAAAAAAAAAAGAAAAAAACTCTGTTACAAAACTCGATCAAACTAAAGCCTACATCTGATCAACAGATTAAAACACACAAACTTATCTGGAAGTTGCAGTACACATTGTTCACATTTCTTTGAAAACGGAAGTGATCGAGCACACGGATAGCTTATCGAGCGTACAAAACGCTCTGCTTTTTGGGGGGCATCAGGTAGCTGCATGTGTGACTTCACCCGTGTGCCCTTTTTTGATCCAGAGCTTGAATAATGACCTCAAACACAAATCCTCTTGATTGGGATTACAGCTCAAGTGGAGAACCGGCGGGGGAGCCAGAGTCGGAGAACTGTCCCATCTTAGCATGCTTACCTGCAAATTTGGCCAGGTGCCTGCATTCAGCTTGAAAACCGGTTTTGTGGCACTAACAAAAGGTGCGCACTCTGCTCCCACCCAGGTACAAGTGAACTGAAGCTGCGGTCAGATTTAGTCCATAATTATTTTTCTTACGCTGTCATGCAATCACAGAGGTACCTTTCAAATCAGGCCCCTAAAACTCCACCAAAGGTACAAGAGAGGTGCTGGGAATCATTCAGACTGTCCGTCATTTGCCATCAGATATTTTGAAGCTTGACAAAATGCGTTTGGATTTTTTTTTCCCCACAAGAATTTTTTCAAAACCTTCAGCATGATGGCAAACTGAGAGGTTGCAGGTGTCCAGTTTATGCAAACATCCATGGACTTATAGGTAATGATTCATCAGAGTCTTAAAAGTAATTTTTTCTAAAGACAAATTTAATTGTATTTAAAAAAAAATAAATAAATTAAAAAAAAAAAAACTTTATTGTGTTACACAGACCAGATGTGTTTATGGACTCAAAGTTGTGGCGGAGTACAATGTCAAAAAGTAAATAATTTAATTACATATTTGCAACATATCTGATGCTGCCTATGGTCCAAATCCCAATATTGTCAAATTTTTTATGATTTTATGAGGAGCTGCCATTATATGACGTTGAGCTCCGGCTGGCTGGTGAACTTTCCACATGGTTTTTCTTAAAGTACCAGAGCACTGGACTGAGGAATTCATGAAAATGAAAACCCAGCCAAGCCAGAAGAGGGGCAGCCGATGTAGTCATATGTACAAAATAGTGGACAAGACAATTTGAAGGAACCCTGAAGACGGGATTTGGATACATGCATAGAAATAAATTTGGTAACTACAGGTAGTAAGATGGCAACAGCAATAATGAAGTTGTGGAGAGCTTGGTAAGACTAACCTCTTCTGCTTTGCTGCTCCTCCGGCTGTGAGACACAGAGTGAACCTGCCAGGGCAAAGGCTGAGAGACCATGTAAGGCAAAGGTTCATCTTTCTGTGCAAATCGGACCCCAATCTAAAAGCAAAAAATAAAAAAAGGATTGGGGGCTTGGGTTAGAAGTTACGTTTGAGTGTTTTCTTCCTCCTTTCGAAACACTCTGAAGTTTTGAAATTGAATCTTCATTGCTTGGAAGACAATTTCCGATGAAAATTTCTGACAAATCACACACAGATTTTGAAGTCAAATGAATAAGTCAGATTTAAACTGACGCAACTCGCTGGAGGATATATAAATTAATGGTTGCAGCAATAGTTTCCTTCAGCAAGTTGCATTAAAATTCAGTTCCATAAAGAAACTATTTGGAGAAGAGAAAATATGTATTATTTATGCATTTAACTGCTGCAACTACGATTCTCAACACAGATCTTTAGCAGTCTATTAGTAAGTCAGATGTTAATAAAATCAGCTTACCGATTCTACAACTTTCACCATCACATACATGGCCGTTAGCATTGTGATCAACATCTTGACCACTATTATTTGAGTCTTTAATATTCCTTAAGGTCTTGGCTTTCTGTTGCAGTCCTCAGTTCAGCCAATAGCAAGTTAAAAGTCCATGCAGAAATAAGCAATCAGGTATGCAATTCAGCAGAGGACTTCTCGGGGAAAGGCAACGTGAAAACAGTGTTGATTATGTCTGTTTGCAGACGTCTCTCAGGCTCGTGAAACACACACGCCTCGCGTTCGCAGCTCTAGACACATAAGGGTAAGACTGCTAAAGAGCTTTGTAGGACAGAAATAGAGAAGCTGTAATCTTTTCCTCTGCAGAGCACTTATCCCTCAGGTGGACATACAGCTTTCCAGTATTTGTGTCACATACATTTTTATGTGGCATTTACGAATGCAAATATCATACAATTGTCTTTGTGTCGCCTTTAGTTAAAGCTTTACCCAGTGATAATGCAAAGTACAAGTGGAGATGTCTATGAAAAGAGTGATGCAAAAATTGTTACCTTCCTAAATGGACATTCTGAACTATCAGAAAACTTTTTGTCTATTTAATCTTGACCTTTACTCTTGTGACATATTAATTCCCTCCATAAATGTAAACGAGTGGGACAGATCCCAGGTTCCTGTTTATTCAGTTAATCTTGCATGATGTTCTGACACATTTGTATTTAAAATGACAGCAAGCCATTTATTTGGCTAGACCAAACCTGATGTATACCATGAATCCAAATTGCTATCCTCAATTCTAACTTATGATCATCTTTATCTTTTTAACGCACGCAGTTCATGTAAAGAAAAAACAACTTAAAAGCTGGGGTTTAAAGTTTAAAGTTAACTTGGTTGATACCTGTTAATGCCAAATTCAATTCAAGAAACAGGAAGTGCTTCTATTTAAAAAAAAAAAAAAAAAAAAAAAACTGTATTAATGACAACTAAGCAGTGAGCACATGAACAAGTTAAGTTTATTATTCTGAAATAACCCAAAGATGTCTGTCACTTAAAAAAAATATCTTGGTTTAATGATGTTTTAAATGGACAAATGCTGAGGCTGTGGAGTTTGTCTCACTCCTCCTGAGTCGGAGTCATTTGAAGCAAAGTGTTTAATCTTTTAACACCCCAGTCACATGACTGAACGATGTTCAACGCTGCAGTTTTATTGTTCACATTAGATTCAAACAGAGTCAGTACTTCAGCTTTGCTCTTGAGAGGCTGCAATGGCTTCAGATGGCCACAAGGAGCCACTAAGCATCACAGCTTTGCAATCTCTTTTGGCTTGTTTAGAAAGAAAAGGCTTCACGCGGCTTCATCTGCCCATCTAATGTGGCCGTTATTACATAGCTTCAATAAATATAAAACAAGCTTTCATGAACAATTAAGTGCTCACAGTCTGATCTAACTGGATAATGTGCACATCTCAGGTGCGGTCTACATCTTGATTCCTGGTTAGCTGTAGTATTAAATAATAACAGATGAGCTTGGATGTCTAACTCATTTAACACCTCTTGTTGACACCATAGAAGAAGAGATGTGTAATGTCACTGTGTCAATCAGCCCTTGGAACTTGGTAAAATTGATGTCCTCATTGATCATTTACTCAAATAACCTTAACCTATTGAATTCTATCTAAAGACAAATTCACAGAGAGTGCAGTGACGTATAGTAGAGACGAAAGAGCAGTTGACATGTTTACTCTGGGATATTTAAATGAATGAACGATGGAGGTCTCAGAAAGATGGGAAAGTGATAGGAGAAGATCAGATTTCGCTCAGGCTGCTCCCGAACACGCTCTCATCACTGTAGGCAATGTAGAGGAAAAAGTCCTCTTCGTGATGCTCCCGGTACAACGAGTGGCAACTAAAGTGCCACTTGAGTCAGGACTCACATCTCAGCCTTTGGCATTCTCTCTCGACAAACTTAAACTTCAGCTGAAGCCTCTAAACTCTGGGGGAAATTATCCATCCAAATACAGTTAGCAATTTTAAAGTATGGTAGTAACAAGGTTTCTTCTACAACAGGACAGATCGGTAGAGTTAGAAAAAAGGCTACGCGTGAATCAAATTAAGCATCACCATGCTATCTCTTCCTCTACTGTAATAAGAAACCTTCCTCTGAGAGATGACACATGTCCGAGGCTTTAGTGCGTCACTGACTGCAGCCTTGTCACTGACCCCTGAAGGAAAATGATAATCCTTTTGGCAACTGAATACATTTCAGCAGCGCCGTGAAAGACTGCAATCCTGTGCTATTATCAAGATTAAGTGTCAAACCTGTGATGCAAGGAATTTCTGCAAAAGCAAGCATGCCATTTCCTTTCAGGTCCTGAATGTCTCCTGTCAGTATCTGTGGGTGTAAATAATGATCACTTTTGTTCCAGTATGGTTAGAGAGGAGGAGTATTTTATCACTGAACCGATGGGTATAAATTAACTTGTGACGGGACAACCAGATGTCTGGACTCTTTCCATGAAGCAGATGCACAGGAAGAAAAGGGGGTAAGAACGATCTGATTTAAAACAAAACCTGCTGGAAACGTATGAATGATTAAGAATGCAATCATACGCATATTTAAGTACATCTCAAAAGAGCAGAATACTTTGTAAAAGTTTAATATTTTAGTCACTTATTTCAAAAAGATGAAACTCATGCATTATATAAATTCATATTCAGAGAGAGGTAAGAGAAAGAAACAGTTGTGGTAGGAAATAGTTCATCAGGAAATACAGCAAAAACTGCAGCCTAGAGAGGATTGTCAAGCAAAATCAGGAATTTGTTAGAACTTTACAAGGAATGGACTGAAACTGGAGTTTTTGTGCATCTTACACATGGACAACAAGCGTGTTGCTCAGTGATCCAAATCCCTCTTTTCAGCAAAGGTTAAAGTTTGAATTTTATTTTGGCATCAAGCTCTCACAGAGAGGAAGAAGCGGGAAGAGTTAAAGAATATGCTTTATGTAAAATGTCATGCAGTTATGAATTCAGGCTCCATGTCGTCTGCTGGTGTTGATCAGTTTTCTGAAGTCAGCAGTCAACCCAGCAGTCTACCAGAAGATTTTTGAACATTTCAGGCTTCTTTCAGCTGACAAGCTTAGCTGAGATGCTGATTTCATTTTCAGGACTTGGCATTTGCCAACACTGCCGAAGGCAGCAAAAGCCGGTTCAATGACCATGATGCTACTCGGCTTGATTGGCCAGTAACCAGATCTGACCTGAACCTAAAGAGAATCGATCAGTTTTTGTCAAGAGGTAAATGAGAAACGGCAGATAAAGGGAAGCCCATATCAAAGCAACCTGGGTTTCCATTACACCTCCTGCAATGCTGCAGACGGCTTGTTTCCTGCAGTAATTTATACAATAGCAGCCATAGTTAAGAATATAGCTCACAGAAGTAAACATAGATCGCAGAAGCTGGACAATTCTGTTTAAAATAGATATTTTTTGCCGACTAAATGCAATGGCCTACATTTCCGGCACACAGAATTTGCGGCTTTCCTTATCCGTAATCAAAACGACAAAAAAATAAATAAAATATGTACTCTAAATGCAATAAATAGGAATGACTAACAAACAAACTTCTATGTCTTTCTCACTAGATGTGTGCTATTTCAGCAGCCAAACAAAACTTAAAGAGCAGCAGCTCTTATTAACGCTTTGCTGAGTAACCGGTTCTATTGTTCGTCTCATAATCTTTATGTCTGGCTAAAAAAATGTCTTCATCAGCATGTCACACTTCTTTTGAAACAGATGAGATTGGATTGTAGTGAAGTAAAATATGAAGAAAGATGTGCTGTTAGAGCCAGATCAGGAAGATAAAAGTCCAGTAAAACAGGCCTTCTGCATTATCTCCATATCAAGTGAGCATTCCTTTGAGACAACATGTGGGGTCAAGTCACATTTGCATATTTGTGGTATTACTAAATAAAATAAAGCTTTTTACTATCTTGTGGTTGCTGTTGTATTTATTTCACTGACATTTGGATATTTTTTTTTACAGGTTTCTAGCCAGTTTCCCAGACTCTAGCAGATGTGCCAGATGAGGGAGGAAAACCTCATTTAAGACAGAGTGAAGCTACCCGGAGGCATTCACAATGTCTTTCAAGCTAACCAAAAAACCAAGCAGCAAAAAGAAAAGTATGTTTATTGAACATTCATTTGCCCTGTATGTTGTAGTTAAGAAAACCAGGTGGTATAATACCATGCCCCAGCTATTCGTACTTTTCAGTTAGCCATCAAATTGAGGTCATGAATCGGCCTTATTGTAGTTTGTTTAGTGATCTTAAGTCTTATTGTGAAATAGACAACCACCTGTAACGTTATGGGAAAGTTTATCATCAAAATTGATTTTCATTGTTGCCTAAAATGTTTTATGAACAATTATGAGGTCAAAAGTTATAAGTGCACAAAGCCAAAGACATGCCTTCATTAACTTAAGATACAACCCACGACAATGGCATCTGAACGCCATCTCCTTTTCATGCCACAGCAAAGCACTTGGCACTGTTATATTTTGCAACGTAGACCCCCTAAATAAAAAAGGTCACTTATTAGATGGGTTTAAAATTTAAACCATAAATCTTCCATAATTTCTGAACCTCTTGGATTGTGACATTGCATTACAAACTTAGCATAAATCATTTGGCACAAACATTTCTGAGTTGCAATCTCTATGAATTGAACCAGTTTTGTAACATTTAGCTAACATTTGGGACACATGTTTAAGCAGAATGCAAATGTCTGAATGTGTCACCCTCTAGAAACATTTATGTGTTTTCATATCTCTGCATGATCACGTCTATTATACTTCATAAGGTACACGAAATTAAAATCTAGGAATGTGTCTTTGTCAATTTATAAAACTGACAAGTGGGAAGCTTTGTATGGATGACACTTTTATAGACACAGCTGGAGGGAAAACGGATAATTAATCCCACAACTGTGTCTCTGCTTTCCTCAAATCTCAGCCTGAAGAGTAAACAGTGTGGTCAGTTATTTTAATTTCCTTTGCCACAAGAACGTTAGGGATGCTGTGTCAGATTTTATCTTGGGAAAACTGTTCAGCCCATTAGGAACAGCTGACAAGTATTTACTGTAGGCTGACCATTTCCCTGTGCCTGAAAACAAATGGAGCTAACTCCTTCATTCAAGGAGGGGTATGCTTGGATAGAATCACAGTATTATTGATCGTTTCAACGTATTTTCATGTCAATGAACATTGGTTCAATAATGGCAACAAAGAATAGTTTTAGATAACTACTTTTTCATTCTGTTGTGTTTGAATGTAATAGTGTTGTTGCAGAGACAGTGGGGCAAGTTCTGTCACAATAGTTTTCTGAGTTTGATGTCTCCAGTTTTCAGAAAACCTTCATCCCCCACCACAGGAACAGGTTGGTGACTGGAAAGGAAGAATTCAGTCACCCATCGATCAGTCGGTTTTGAAATTGTCACAAATTAACTTATGTTATCCAAACTCCAGTGACCCACTTCATTTCATTAACTCTGAGACAAAAAAAAAATTGTGTTCAGCAGTTTAGCTCTAAGTAACAGAGCAGCAAAGTTTGAAAGTAGCATCTGAACTGCTTTCATTTTCTGAATTAAAATTTCTTTAAACCACAGCTACACTAGCAAAGGTGTTTGATGTGATCCATCACAACATCTTATGGCAGAAATAGAAGATGGCAGAGACTAAGAGTTGACTCCAGTAAACTACTCTGTTGTGATTATAAATGTCACAATGTGCACGTATTTAGGATTGGAACATGATGGGGGTTTTTTTGTCACATATGCTATTTATATAAAATAGCAACAGTAATTCAGTCTATTGCTAGATTTGAAATCAAAATATGCACAATTTAAATCAGCAGTTCTTTTAAAATATGTTATCCAACATTTTCCTATTATGCTGAATAACAGATTATAGATTTAAACATCATATTATTAAAAATATAATGTTTAAATCCACAAAATTACAAGTGCAATTTAAAATACAGTTTTTACATCCTTGAATAATGTTTTTTTTTTGTTTGTTTTGTTTTGTTTTCACTAGGACCTCTGAAGGACAATGCCCAGGCAGAGATTCTTCATAAGCTTGGCCTAGAGGCCTATAGTACTAGACAACTTGATTCTGCATCAGTGTTAAATATCAACACATGGACTCTGGAGGACAAACAGCCTCTAGAACTCAAAGATCTTCCAAACACTTTCCTCAGACGCCTTTGGCTGCTCAGTGAAGATGCCCGGAGCACTTGTTACCAGACTCAGCTTGAACCTTTCAACGAGGAAGGCAAACTACCAGAGGAAAAACTCAGCAGTTCTGAAGAAAAAACCACAAATGCTATCAACCCCCTTGATCTGGTCACATCTGTCTTTATGTCTGCCGACACATTTCTGCAGCAGGAGATAACTGTGCGCATGATGCAGTGCAAGTTTGCTGTGCCTTTGGTCCTACCAAACGCTGATCCAGAGAAACCCAGCCAGTTCCTTCTCTGGCCGTTAAGAGGTGTTCTGGGCCAATGGAGATCTACTAATGGCAGAGTACAAAATGGCAATTTGGCAAGTACACCTTTGCCAATTATTTCATGCATAAAACTTGGTCATTGCAGTGTCTCTAAGTCACAAGTGCTTAACTATGTTCTGACTGGACCTAAATCAAGCAAAAACCCATTCATACATAAGGGCATGGATGGAGGGCAAGTTCCCCGAAGACTCTCTAAAGGCCTTGTAGAGATTGGATGGTATCTACCCACTGGAGATATCGACAGAGATATTTACCAAGCCCCTTTTGTCATCTCTAATTTGCGAGGTGATGCCAGCAATCATGAGAGATGTCTTAAACTTTTATGTCAGACATCATCGGCTGTTATAATTTTCTGTGGTGACTTTAAGGAGAAAGAAAAGCAACTCCTTGAATCTTGCAAAGCCATGTCAAGTAAGCTCATCCTAATTGACGTCTACGGCACAGAAGGAGAAGAGAACACGACTATGGCATATGGTGGACAGAGCCTTGAAGAATGTTTATGGCTTCCCAAAGAGTCTGTGCTTTCAGGAAGTACTTTGAGTGAGGAGAAAGTGGCAAACAACCTTCGTGAAATCCTTAAAAGTTGGGTACCAGACAGTCTGAAGCCCGTTACACTTGAGGCAGCAGCAAAATTAGCATTGGATATTGGCCTAAATGTGGATGAAAGCCCAGTCTGCAAAAAAGCAATGGCCACAGTGGAGGAAATATTGAAGGGTTTAGATGAGGGATCAGACGAATTTCAACAGAAACAACTCCCTTTGCAGGGGCATTTGTGGCACAAACTGGCAGAGATAGATAAGGAGGAAAGCAGACACAGAAAATCAGAAAAAGAAACTGAACCCCAACTTCAAGAAGAAAAGAAAGACATCATGGCAGAGCTAAAAAGGTACAAAATGACCCCAGCTATGAAGATTTTTATAGACGCTCTTCTCACAAAGGATAAAATTCAGAGGACTTATTTCCTTACTTGGCTCAAATTGAGGCTTCAACTACAACAAACCGAAAAACTAAACAGTTTCCTAGAGTCACAGACAGAAAAAACAGAACAGACGGAAAACCTTGAACATGAAGCCGATAACAGTGTCGATAGTGACAGTTTCTGGACAGATTCTGAAGAGGAAACTGAAGAGCAGCCAGTAAACAATGAAGGATCAGACGCTGCTCAGTACTGCGAAACAACACAAGAGGAGGAGCAACATTTGCATAATTCAGAAAACGCCACTGAACATTTGGAGTCCACACCAGACTTATCATATTCTAACAAGGAACAATCGTACCTTAAAGATTCATGTGAGGATGCTGAAGCCTTGCATTCACAGTCTCTTGAGTCAAAAACATACAACTTAGGCATTGAACACTTTTTCCGTGAGATGGGGCTGATTTTTGAGCTCACACATATGAGTGGAAGTCAGAATGTGTTGCGTTTGCCCAAACTTGCAGCAGATCTTCTCCTCCATGGGGTTCCACTGGAACTAATGGACGGAGATGCAGCAAACATCCCCATATGCTGGCTGGGTTCCATCTTTGCAGAGCTCAACCACTCCCTACGTCAGGAGAAGTTGAGGACCAGAGTGCTGACGATCCTTGGCAATCATCACGCGAGGAATGCTGTGGTTCTGTCTGGCCTGTTTGGTGTTAAACTCCAAGAGGGATGGGAAAGAACAAACAGAGGGGTATATATGGCTGTTCTAAGTCCCCCTGATGATTGCAGAAAAGACTTAGATTATGATCGTCTTTTGTTAATAGATGTGGAAGGCCTTGGCTTAGCTTCAGGAGGAATTGAAATGGATATGTTGATTCGCGACAATATGATGGCCACAGTTGCAATAGGATTAAGTGACGTTTTACTCCAGAACATTTCTCCTCATGCTGGCAAAGCGATTGAGACGACATTTAAGGTCATGGTCAGTTCCCTCCTCCGCTCCAAAGAATGCGGAGTATTTCCTATTTGCAATCTGCTGGTTCAAGATGAGGGCTTAGACGCTGTATTACAAGCTTCCCAGTTGAGGCATGTTTGCAAGATGCTACAGACTGAAGATGTCAACAATCACCATGCATTAAATACAAGCAGCACCACATTTGTGAAAGGACCTTGGCCCAATATGTCTCTTTCTGAAACAGTTGATAAACAATACACAAATGATGTGCTAAAGCTTAAGGAAACCCTGTTTGGAGCTCTAAAGAGATGTTCAACCAAATCTGAAGAGTCAGATTTCATTGGACGGTTGTCTAAGATGTGGGATGCTGTAAAAAGTGATTCATTTTCCATTAGTCTACAGAACATCAACGTGGCTTTAGCGTTTTCTTTGCTCTGCACAGAGTTTTCCCAATGGGAAGATGGTCTTCTGGAACATATGGAGAGCTGGCTAATGGGGGCAACAACAAAAATCATTGCCACAAAGGCTTTGGATGGTTCTGCTCAAGATGCCCTTTTAAGTGAGTTGAAGAAAGAAGTGTAGGATGAAGTCAAATCAGAAGTACACAAACTCAAATCAAAAGCAGAAAGCTATCTGATGTCAGAAGAAACTCTCAAAATGAATTCTGAAACATTCATGCCTATTCTTTTGAGCAACATGAGCAAACTCCAGGAACGAGTATCTGAGGCGGTCATGCAAAAATTGGAGACAATCAGTGAGTCACACTGTTCTTCATCACAGATTGAAAAATTTGAAACATCGCTGGAAAGAGAGAAAGAGTTCAAGCAAGTTGCACTATTGGAGACAAGCAAGTCCACCAATATTCTTCTTCAAGATCATGAACTGGAAGAGGAGTTTGAGAGTGTGTGGAAGAAGATGTTGTCCGGTTTTGACTTCAGACCTGCAGAAAGCGATGACATTAGTTCAAGTGTGGCAGGCGTTCTGAGGCAGAATCTAATCAGTCGTGGCCTCCAGAAACACATGGAAAAACTTGATGTCATAGGCCAAAAGCAGACTTCCACTTTCCAAGTATGTGACGAACATTTTGGATATCGCAGCCGGTTAAAACACATGCTTGAAGACAACAATATGCAACAAAAATTAGAGGCTCAAAAGGTAGCAAACAAAATCATAGAGGAATACAAAAAGTTTAGTGCAAATAAATGCAGCTTAGCGGCAGATTTCTCAGAAAGCTACATCACTGAGCTGCTAGAAATGATTGAAAATGGTTTAAGAGAAAAATCATTAGAAATCCGATCAGCTTTTGAAGTCGATTTAAAAATACATCTGTGTAATGCAGCATGTCAAGATTTCCAAAAATTACATGACCGCTTTGGCAAGGACAAGGAACTTCTGACATATATGTCTGAAACCAAGAATAAGTATGCAGCAGAGTTCATTTACCAGTTTAGGAAACGAGATCAGTGCCAGAGGGTGGCCCAAGCATTCATATCTATGGTCATCAAACCATTAGTGTTAGCGTATATCAATCAGCCATTGGGGATACATATAGCAAAGGAGATTAAGGATAAAGCTAAGCAGTATCAGTCTCCACATGCTTTCCACCAAAGGATACTGGAAGATCTGATTAATGAAGATTGCTTTGAAAGCTTTGAACAATATTTGTTGTTCTATGAAGACTACAGACTCACAAAGATTCATGACACAGTGGCTGCTCACTTGGCTGACACAACCAGCCTTGGTAAATTAAAGCAACAAAGACTTGGAGAAGTCGTCGGGAAGATTGCGGCAGCTGTAAGTCAAACAGAAGGTGCAAGTGGAGTGCTCAGTGACACAAAGCCACTGCTGGAGAGAGTCTGTCTCATTTTAGAGAAAGATGCAAACATTAACGTTGAGAAGGAGTCTCTAAATGGTCCCCTCTTTAGCATCACAACAGATTGGGATTGCTTTGTTAAGTGTTTAATAGAGTTACTGGCCACAATGCGCTTAGGTCTCAGTCAGGAGTTCAACCAAAATGTGGATGTTCTCGAGACGCTCAATGACCTTCCAACTCTGCCGCAGGACCACCTTCTCCAAACAGTGAGAGGCTGCGACAAAAGATGCCCTCTGTGCAAGGCCCCGTGTGACGAAGAAGAGCTTGACCACGAGATACACAGCTCTCTGCTTCATCGACCCAGAGCCATACTGCCTCCTGACATCTGTTCTCCATTTCAGCTCATTAGCTCAGAAACCAGCAAGGACTCATACGGAGAATTCATGATATGTAAAAATCTTCCTTTGCATGATAAGAACTGGAGCGATGTTTCTGATGACCTCAACAGCCAAAAGGCCAACAATTATTGGAGGTATTGTCTGTGTTTACTATTCATGAGCTTTACAATAGCATTGCTGAGCACTGAGATAACTCTTTAAATGTACAGTTTGTTACCACTTATCGAATCTGAAATGAAGATTCTGTTCTTGAATCTACAGGTACGTGTTGGTGAGGTTTAACGAGAAGTTTGCAGCAAAACACAAGCAAGAGCTTGCAAAGTTTCCTGAGGACTGGATGAAGATCACAAAAGAGGAGGCCTTAGATGGGTTGAAAGAAGTCTTTGGCAGAAAATAGTGTAACTAAAATGAGGCATTTATTTTTACTCAGTTTGTATTGCCATATTAATTTTTGTGTTCTTCATGTAGTTGTGAGTGAGTAACTTTTATGCGGATCTTATTTTGACTTTGTATGTTTAAAATGTGAAGCTGATGTGAGAATTTTGTCTAAAACCTGATGATATGTTAACTTTTTTCATTATTTTTATTCACCTTTTACTATTTTCATACATATTTCAAATTTTGTTGTGTGCTTTTTTATTGCCGTTATGACAAAATGGCAAAATATTCCACCAAGCCTGGAAAAATAGCATACTGTCACACAGCTGTAAAATTTCTGAAGCTAGTGAAATTATTTTAAATAAATAATTTGTTAGGGAGCTGCTGTGTTTTTTTTTTCCTTTTTTCTTTTATTGTGTTATCTGATTTATGAAAAAAATAGCATACAAAAAAAGAATCTCGACTTGACTAAAATCACAAATTACTAAATATCTTTATATCCATTACCTCAATATTTTATCTTAGATTTTGAAGTTAATTTTTTTTTTTTTTTACTTTTGTCTTATTTACATTGTTCCTACTTTATTTCTTACCACTTAATATTTTTCCATGGCATAATGTGTTTCCTTTCTTAAATATATTTTAATGAAAATGTGCATATTTTCTCAATGTAGTTTTAAATATTTTTGATCAACATGACTGTGTGAAATTAAAAATATGTGATTATTGATTGATATCTGTATTAATGTTTTTATTTGTTTCCTTTAGTACTATTTCTAACTTTTTTAATGTATGTTGTACTCTATAAGTTCTGATAATCATCCTGTCTTTATGCTGTGACACCAGTTAGTTTACTGATTTCTCAGCTGATACTAATCTGAATCCCAAAGAAGCAGCCAGCATGTGCTTGATGCAGAGTTCAAATATTTAGTGTCGTCTCTGTTTTGAAGCATTGTTAAGCTATCGCAAACTTTATTAATGCATGCAGATAAATGTCACAATCACTCTCTCAATATCACTCTCTTAATTCATGTGAAACTTGCCCTAAGGATGAAATAATCCTTTCTCAATGAACAAATTTACTGACACGGAGATTTGATAATTTATTTTAGGTTTCTTAAATCAAAACTAATTATGTTTAATTAAGCTGTCTATGAGACAATGTGAAACAGCAATGAATGTATTCAAGAATTGATCTTTTAATTAATCACACTACAATCTACTTACTATTGAAAAGACATAGAGACAAAATACCTTATAGGGAAAGTGTGAAGAGCAGGAAAACTGAAGATCAAAAAAAGACTGTTATTTCTCCACCATTTTACAGAGAAGTGTTTTACAGTCCAGAATTTGGAGTTCTGATACCTCAGGCTGGGTGACAGGAAAGTATCGGCATGGCAACTATAGTTATGATCAGATGGTCAACTAACCTTTACAGCATAAGCAAACAAAACAGTGATTCCAGCTGAATCGTGATAAGTTGAATGGGTGTTTTGCTGATTCAGTTGTTATTTTTTAGTTTTTTGTAACTGAGTTTCACAATTTAGACGCTCCATAAGAGCTTACAAGGTCTGTTACAAACTGCTAATAAACCAATAAAAGCAGACATGGGATAACACAAGCAGTACGACTGGTTAGAAAGCCAGTGAACTTTACTGTTGTATTTGCAGTGCTAAGCAAACTTTGTGTTTTGTATGATTCCAAAACAAAAACAAAAAAAATAAAAAAAAATTTTGATCGCAATGAGATCAAAAAAGATTCGAGAACAAAAACTGATGAAATCCACAAGATGGCGATGTAAGCTGCAGAAATCTCAGCAGCCTCTCTGAGAACAATAAGACAGACTGAGATTAATTTAATCTCTAGGATTCCTCAAAGGCAATTTATTTTTTTGCTTTAGAAGACACATTTAAATACAATTTCTTCATGAAGCTTTAAGAGCAAATTCTTCTGCGAGATTCAAGAGCATGTTTGATAGAAATACTTTTACCACATGCATATGATTTACACATCATTACTGTCACCCACATTTCCAAATGGTGGTCACACAACATATACACACAGATAATGAAAAAGCAACTGAGAATACAAATAAAAAGCCTTCTCTTTCTCTATGTGTGATTTCTAAATGAAACCATTTGTCTTATTGATTTGCTTTCACATGAAACTGTAGTCTCGGTGCTTTTATACATGAAGTGCGCCACTTGCACACTCTTCATCAATACTTCCATTTTTTGCCAGCTCCATATCGTTGTATTCCATCTCACTCACACCTCAAATTAGCTCATAATTGACATCAATATCATTGTTCTGACAGCCTTTTACCCCTTGACACTGTTACAAATAGCCAGCCAACTGTCACCACATGCTGTGACACACAGATTTACCCTTTTTTACGCAAGCAAGTGGGAGTGAACAGATTGCCTCATCGCGCAGAAACGGTCGACACGAAAATTAAACACGAATCCTCTTGCTTCAACTGCGATATTAAGACCAAAATAAGATGAATGAAAACCTCCTGAAAATAGAAATGCAGCAACGTGAAGGTCACGCCGTCCAGTGGCAAATAAAGTGCTGAAAATGTCAGATGTTCATTTATAGGATGCAGGTAGTTCCAATGATGTGTAATGTTGCAGGTGAATCGTAGTTGCGCTTTCTACAGTTTAAGTCCAAAAACATCAGATTATTAAAAACTATCAAATGACAGCAAAATCTGTGTTTAAAAAAATTCAAACTGACTTACTCTGTAGAAAAATAAATAAAAAAATGAAGTTATTTTTTTGAAATGATATGTCAAAAGAACTGGGATAAATTACAGTCATTTTCTTGGCTTGCAGCTTGTTTTATTTTCTTTGCAAAAACTATGTAGGAAATTATTTTTTTCAGGGGTAGATTGCTGCTCATTCTGTGCCAGATTCTGTTTTACAATCAACTGAGTTTAGGTAATTTTATTTTTCTTTTATTTTATTTTATTGTATTTTTTTGCATTGCATCACACGATCAACTGAATTTCAGTGCACTGGACACATAGTTGTACTGAACAGATTGAATTGGCTTGTTTGTCTTGTAAAGTCCCTTTGATTTTGCTCATAGATCAGGTATAGTGATCTAACTGCTGACAAGTGAAACTGATTGTCTCTTGTACCTGTTAGTGACACGTTTTCCTCAAAGTTTTATGTTTTAGAGGCAGAAAAGACGGACAAGCATATAAGGTCATGAGCAAATTTTGACGAAGGCAAAATTGTGATGTATAGACAATATTCATCTCTTGGGTATCGCTTGTCTGCAGTCGATCTATGAAAAGTTGTCTAAGAAATGAACATGGGAAAAATTCAAGGGTTACTGCTACAAATGGAGAGCAAAAACTGGCACATACATACATACAGTTTATTGCAGTTTTATTTATACAGCTGCATAGACACAAAACAATCAGGAAGTCCTCACTGATCCTTGTCTAGCAGCAAAATAAACTAGAATTGGTACAGTGGTATAAGAACTAGACCACAGAGAAATGGATGTCTTGTTGTAATGTTCATGGGTGTCTGTTATCTTACCTCTGGAACACATCGTTCCAGGAAACCACAGCAGGATGGATCCCAGCTGGCTCTGTGGCTGCTGCTTTGGCAAGTGGTTCCATCCTAAGCACTGGAGTGACCAGAAAATATACTTTCACTTTAAGGCCCTGGCCTCTCCTAACAACCCACTTGGGATCTGAAATCACTCAGAATAAAACTGAGCATTAAGATCAAATTGAAAGGAAGAAAAATGCAAATATGAAAGTATATATGGCAAATGATTTTTAAAGGTTAATAAAACAAGGCTGCAGATGGTCAAAGTTATGGACCGTGGCTGATGAAAGGAAGGTAATACCACAATAAATTAAGATTTACTCATGTTCATTACAGGTGTTATGTCTACGTTTATGACAGTATCATGTCAGTCTTATTCACAACCCATCAAATAAAGTGTTACCCAAGTGTACAGTTGAAATTAGAAAAGAAAAATGAACGGATGACCACAAGGCTCCGGAGCTGATTTCTGAACTGCTATCAACAAAAGTGGGAGCTGACATCCATCGTGTTTGCCTTTATATTCAGTTTTCAAATGAAACTGTCATATCTGTGATTTCGTTTCAGCTTTTTCCTCTAATGTACAATTCCTGAAGTGGTGGTTTTGTAATTTATCTTAGTTTTCGAAGCAATGACACCATAAATAAAAGGACGTGTGTCCCTCTCAACTGGGGCGCTCTCGAAGCTAAGCGTGGTGCTAAACCACAGAAAACAGCAGCAAACAGTGCCTGAGCTAACAGGAGCATCAGCAACACGTCAGGGCTCAAACAAAGGTGACTCCTCATGTTGTCACTGTGGCTTCCAGTACATAAGGCTGTGCAAACATTACATTCAGAAACTGTAAGTCCAATGCTAAAAATGTGCAGAGTTTAAAAGATTTTTAATTATTTTATCCATCCATATTTTTCTGTTTTTGCTTTTCAGAAGAATGAAACTGAGTAAAGAAAGTACAAACAGCAGCATTTCAACTCATTTTTAGTTCTATGTAAGGGAGTGACGTTCCTGCATTCCAGGCTGAACATGCTTTTCACAAAAAGTTGGAAGCGTTCATCTCTTATGCAATATTGGTATTTCTCTTCTGAAAACACCCCATGGAGTCGTATTTCAGGTGGGGTTTTTTCTCCCTCATCCTCCTGGCAAACACATCTAAGCTGTAATTGTAAACATGGTCATCATTACTGGATGTTGATTTGAAATCCTTCACATAGTATTTTATAAAGAATGAGTCATAACTACAGGCCGACCAGTTCAGCGTGATTACTTTCATTTCCATTGTGTGCTCTAAGTTAGCTTGTTTGTCTGTTGCAATCATGGTCCTGAATCGTGAGCACACTTTTTGAAACCATTTGCACATTGAAAATTTTTGCTTTTGTGAGAATTTTCTTTAAGTTTAGCTACAAACTCTGCAGTCTCGGAAAATTAAGTTTTTGATAGGAGATGGTGATTATTGCTTTGTGGGTTTGAAACTGACACAAACAGTGACACTGTGTTGCCCTGGTAGTGTTTAGGATGTCTTTCAATAATCTTTTTATGCAGTCCAAAAGTCCAGTTTAACACTGCAGTGTCTGTTTATCAGTGAGAGAACATCCTGGTCTCTCACTTTCAACGCAAAAAGCTTGCATTGATTTTAAAACAAAACATTAGAATCAAAACCTTAAAATATTTCCAGTTTTTAAACAAATGTGAAAGGTTTTCAACCTTCATTTAGACTCCACAAGGTTTTTACTCTTTGCACACAGAATGAAAAACATCTGCAAGGTTTTTGTTTTTTGGGTTTGGGTGGTTTTGTAATCTGTGAGTCTGGCGGGACGACCCCTCAGCTTCTCCACTGTCTGACCGTGACATTTGCCGTACTCCTCCTGAGACCGCAGGAGGGATAAGGGTGCAATTATTCTAAAAATGATGTAATATGCGATGGGTCACCAGATACATCGATTGCTCTCTGCTCAACTTTCTTTTTTAAACCACGAGAACTATGGAGAGGTCTTATCTTGTCATCATAACTACTGGATTTTCCTGGGCACATGACTGCGACCTGTTCTGTCATAAACATTGATAGAAGCAATTTGACTCTCCGGATTCTATGCACCTGTAACCACAGAGGTAATTTGAACACCCAAATGTAATTATTTGGATAGATGAGCAAATATTTGTATCGTTTCTGTGCAATACAATAAGTAACACACTTAATGGAGATAACTACCATTTAAAAGAAATCTATCCATGTTAATGAAGATGGAAACTCAGCCTTGTTGTTACTGTGACCAAATTCTTCAGTAAAATACAAGCAGGTCACCTTAGATTGTAAATGACAAGAAAATATTGTACTTTATAGCAAACATTAAAATGACTGAAGGTTCACTTTATAATTTCTTGATTTCTCAACAGGAGTAGGTGTAATACTTTTCACTTTTCGGGAACACAAAAGACTGAACTCGAAGCTTGAAGTCTAAAGTTATTCTTCTTTCATTGGTGAAATCCTGCAGTAATTTTCCAGAGAACACAAACCAAAGGGTTTTGGGTGTCTTGTTAGAAAATCATCATCGGTTCTCCATGGCGTTCAGTTTTATCTCAGTCAGGTGCCTCTTGTACCTGTAGATATTTGCAGATAAGAACCATGACAGTTGTGCAGTCAGACTAATCTGACTAAACTGTTGGCTACCGAAGGTGCTTAAGGGGCAAATTTAGAAAGTCTGTGACATTTACAAAAGTAGACATGCCGCACTGTTGAATCCTGAAAATTTCAAATTTGAGTGGTAATCAAACGCTGCACATGCTGTGAAATAGCCTGGCTTTCAACTATAAGAACTATAAAAGCAGATTTTATTTAATGAGGCTCTACTCACATTTACACATATGACTTCATAGTTCACGCAGCAGACAGAGCGCTTTCCGAGGCAGCAGTTGTGTATTTTGGACTGATGGAAAAAAGCCCTGAAGGTTCTGGGGAGCCCATAACATCGGCAGATTGAGCCATTGCTTCATTTAATTGACAACGGGTTGGTCAAGTCACATCTTTAAACTAATTCACTGCTGTGGTAAACATCTAGAAAGAATTGCAAAATCAATAGCAAAATTAAAAATAAAAAAAAAACATAACAAACAAACAAACAAAATAAAACCAAGCAGGACTTCAATATAATGTCTTTTTAAATTCCAAAAAATTCTGAAAACCAAAATAAGTCTTGAGTGGCACTTTCATTACTAGTAATGATTTTGTACTGCTATTTAATAAAGCAATATTCATGATTTCACAAAACCTGGTCTCATTTTTGATTTATTAAAATTTACCAAACTAAAAAAAAAATGCACAGATAATTAAATAAACCTGTTTTGAGTGTCTGACAAGTATGCATACAAGTACGCCGTGTATATTTATGTGTATACATTTCCCACTATTTATACCTAATTTTGTCATTTATTACATGTAATCCAGAAAAATCATACAGAAGTTATCAAAACCTCACATAAACCTCACGTTTCAGCCGTGTCTAAGATGAGAGATTTAAAGAAAAGCTTTATTGGACGTTACTGACTCGGGAGTCTAGAATCGCTTAGAAAGGAAAGGAGGTTTACTCACCTGTAAAGTAAAATCATTTGACCACTGTGTGATGTATGACTCTTATTATTTCACAGTGGAGAGGCTATATATTTTCCACAAACCATTTTGGTGTTCTTTTGACAGAGGTTAAAACACCCACCGAGGGTCAGATTGGAGAAAATGTAATTTTAGGAGGATTTTCAAAAAGATTATTGTGCCAAAAAAAAAAAAAAAGGAAAAAAGAAAAATTGATTTTTTTTAAAACTAAATGACATTTAAAGCAGATAATCTGTTTGAGTTTTAACTTAAATATGAACCAATGTTAATGTCGCTCTCTGGCTACGGATTTAATTTTTGTGACTTAATTTGTTTTTTGCTTTCTTCTCTTCATGTTGCCTATGAATTTAACAGTAGCTATTCCCACCAAAATGTGGTAAATTGTTTTGACGATAGAAGTAAAATGCGTGTACTGTGTGGTGTGCCAGACTATTTTCCCCTAACAAATGTCTTCTGTTTTCATTTCCTCAACATAATAAAATTTTGCGAGTTTGCTGAAAAGCAAATAACTGGACACAACTTGTCACCGGATAATACCATGACGAGGTCCCCCCTCCTGTTTGATCATTTGTAAATCAATGTGATCTTGTTTGCTATTAGTCTTGTTTTCAAATTTCGTTATTAAAAAGTTAATACTGTTGCATCATGTCAGATTGAGCTGGGCAGAGGAAAAGTGCAAGCAGCGGGGGGACGCACGGCGGATTACTTCGCACACCTTCTATCTGAAAGATATTTTTAGGTCACCTGTTGCTGCAGACATTTAGAAACCGAGTAGTGCAGAGAGAATACAGTTGTAAGGATGGCACCAGCAGGATGTTGCTCGTACTTTTGTACGTCTGACATTTGCAAAGCTGCCAATAGCAGCCTACCGTCTCTTGTCAAACTGGAAGTATATTTACAGAGAAGCAACAAAAACATATTGCTGGTTTGTCTGTTTCAGGTGCAACTAATCGCATTGAGTAAATTTACTTGCACTTTATTTTATTGTGGTGATAGTATCTAACCAGCTAAAATAACTTTCAAATTACTTAAGGGTAGAGATGCACAAGAAAATAGTCTGGTAACTGGAATTGGATGAATTTCAGTTTAAAGGTCCCAAAGCAGCGATCAAGTGGTTGGAAACGCTTTTTTTTTTTCTTTTCAATCAGTGAAGAAATCCAGCTGAAGTACTACAGGTGATAATGTAACATCACCACTTGGGATTGAGGTTTCTACTGAAAGAAGATGACTGAAATTGTGCTATTTTAAGTGTCAGTGGGATGTTTAACATGAAGTCAGATTAGACATTTTCTCGAACTAAAAAGCAGAGCAAGACTTTTGCAGAAAACGTAAAGGTTGATCAAGAACAGCCAAATCCTTCATGTACATGATGGATTTGAAAATGTTAGCAGCATCTTGAAAATCACGAACATATTGATTACAACTAACCAATATGTAGCTGTCAAAATGCTAAATGGAATAGTCCACATTATGGTCAGGGTGATTAGCACTATCACCTCACTGCAATAACATTTTCAAAGGAATTTTAGTTGGGGAAGATGTTGTTGATTGCTTTCTCCAGGTATTGTAGGGTCTAGGGTCCTGTTGACTGGTGGTTTCAAAATGTCTGTGTGTGTGTATGAGTGTGTATGTTTTGTCTAGTATGTCTCTCTGATGGCCCTGCTAATGGATTGATCCAGGGTTAACTCTCAGTGGTAACAAAAATAATCAAAATGTCAGGGAAGAATTGCACTCCTGTCGTTTTTTTTACACTTACAAAGGAACTCGGTACCTGGCTCTGCATCTGCCTTTTCCTCCATCCATCTTTTTATTGATTTCACCCTCTCTCTCTTATCCAGGGTTGCAGGACACTTCCAAATTGAACAAAATGCTGCTAATAAACTAAAGGCGGTTGTGAAGTTGTGCAAAAATAAAGAAAGTGACAGATGCAGACTTTTAAACCACCAATGGGTAACCTTCCTCATAGTACTAAGATTATACCTAATCTTAGTATTAAGATTATACCTAATCTTAGTACTAAGATTATACCTAATCTTAGTACTGAGATTAGTACTAATCATAGTACTATGATTAGTACTAATCATAGTACTATGATTAGTACTATCATAGTACTAATCAAATGTCATTGTGTCCAAATGTCACAATGACATTTTGGACAAGTGAAATTTCACTTGTTCAATTTAATTGAACAAGTGAAATTTATCCAAGCACTTTTCATAGACACACAGTCAAAAAAACCTATACAACGTAAATCAAATCTAAATAATACATGGTATTAAAACAAATATGCTGTCTAGATTTCTTCAAGATTTCTTTGTTGTTCACCTTTAAAAAATACATATCTTAGTTTGATTAAAGATAAAATTCTTGGTTTCTTGGATTCCCACTTCAATAAGGTTTCCTTCTTTGTGTTCTTCACTTACAAGAATTTAGATTTGCCTTCCTGACATCTGTTCATGACTGTAAGCAATATTTATACACAAGTCATAACACCCAAAGCCCTTTTGTGAAACTCTTACAGCGATTATATTGACAATCAGCTGCACATTCAACTAAAACATTTTGATAACAAGGTTAAATAAATGCCAGCCTATACATCTGAGTCCAAACTGCTGAAAGCTTTTCTTTTATATCTGCAAAGGACAAAAGCAAATATAATTTTTAGTCAATTTACCTCCTAAAAACAAAACACGTGGATTTATCTGACATCTAATTTCAGCGGTGTGCAAAGGGAAAATTGCACTTGTTTCGAGAGTAAAACGTTCAACATTTACTTTTCGCGCGGCTCAACCCTGTGTTGATGTTCCCTGTGATTATATGTGTTTATCTTTACTATTCACATGTAAGATCTACGGCTGAAGAGAGTTCCCATCGCTTTCTATCTTCTCTCCTGATGCAAACAACTCAAACCTTCAGTTTCTTTCAGAAGACTTCCTTTGAGATTCACCAACCCATATTTCTCTTTCTTTTTATTCCGCTCCTCTGCTTTTAGAGGGCTTTTGTTTTTTGTTGTTGTTTTTTTTTTTCTTTTCCTGCCAGGATAGGTTGTTCTGTTGAGAGCTCCATCTCGTACTGGATCGGTCCCCCGAAATTGCAGTGGCAAAAAACGGTCAGAAAAAAAAAGGCTGTGGAGCAAATCTCTGCACAAAGTGTCAAAATCTCTTCAAACACTAAGCATCGGTTGAGAAGGGGATGATGGAAATGGCAGCAAGAGAAAAAAAACAGTCCAAATGTTATTTGGAGATGGTTTCATCGCAGTCAGCAGGATATCTATGAGTGGGCTTCATGTCAGTGGAGGGAGAGAGCAAACAGAAATTAGTCCAATGGTGACATCATGGCTTTACAAATGTTTCCCAGTAAAAGACAAGCAACTTGAAAGTGTTAAAATCGTCAAGCGAAGGGTTGAGCTGACAAAAATGTGGTAGATATTGCCAACATTTCATGTTTAAATTATTCATCGCAGTCACTGAGCTACATCCTTCTACAATAGTTCTGCCTTCTTCGCAGCGGTCAGCAGAGATCAGGTTCTTTCTGAGAACACGCGGTGCGATTCTGTCCATCTTTCACATGGTTGTTCTTTTCTTTCCTTTTTTTACCTCCCTCTTTCTCCTCCACAGGTAGTTGATATCTCAGCAAGGCAATCAAGGCTTTCAAATACAGCAGAAAAAATAAAATAAAATACAGGCGTTCTGCCAGCCGAGGTCAAATAATAGCCGGCTGTTGTTGCTTTTGTGCGTGTGTGTGTGGGCGTGTGTGTTTGTGTGTATATGTGAAGTGTGAATGTGTAAAAATGCAGACACAATAAAGGAACAAATGAGGGAGGGCGCACATTTGGTGAGGATTTGTAGGGAGAGAGGCACCGTGGGTTCTTCTCTCTCCCCCTTTCCCCCTGTCACTCTCATTGAGCGCTAAGTGAGAAACACCATCTTCTTCCCCGACTCTCCACATAACATGGGCTTTTTTTAGACTGCGGGAAGAGCGCGCTCGATCATAATATTTGAGATTTTCCACAACAGGGATAAAAAGAAAAGAAAGTGAGCGTTTCTCGCCAAAAGTCAAGAGGCGCAAAAGGAATTCTGTCTAATTTGAAAAGGTAAGATCTTTATTTTGATGGCATACTGAAACACTGGGAGGGTTTTGTTTTTATGCATAAAGAACCAACCAATCAATTTAAAAAATAATAATTTATTTTTGGAATTTAGCTAAAACACATAGGTTTGAAATTTCATCTAAAAATAATGACTTTCTCTGTCAGGCAAATGAGTGTGAGAAAATGTTCTCATTCATTTAAAGTAGAAGGAAAAATGAATCAGAGAAATTAAGCCTTTAAATGATTTGATTACCATAATAAAACTCTCTGTAATTTGAACCAATTTAAGACGAATGCTGATTGGCAGCATTTGTCATCTTTAAGCGTGTTCTGGCACCGCAGGTTTGTGTGACATTTCAAGGGAGCGCTAGAGAAAACAAATGCATTTCTGCCTGCAGATTTGGCTTCGGTGGCTCTCCATGCAGTTTTCCTGAACAGATATATGTTTTTTTCTTCTACTTGGAGATACCTTTAAAAAAGAATGGAATGCCTCACAAAAATTATATACAAGTTATATTGTGGGAATATGTAAAATATGTATGACAGAAGTCAACAACTTTATCTGTTTTGAATTCATTTAATGTACAACATTTATTGTGTGCTGCACAGTCTGCAATCACAAAGGATTACACTGCGGAGAAAAGGAAAGAAATTATAAAAGGTCAGTTCTTTGGTTTTTGCTTTACTTGCTGAATAAAATGAAACTTTAGCATTTGTACACTCAGAGCAGCTACTCTCAGTAAATCTAAACCAAAAACAAGATAATCTGAAGTAATCACATTTTCACCCAAGAGATTTGTAAAACTAAGTATATATTAAAGCTTTTGGTTTCTGCTGCTTTTGTTTATTGGCTCTAGTGCTGCTTCAACTTCTCAGTGGCAAAAAAATATACATATATTGACTGTAACTTCTTAAATGAACCTAACCTTTTTTTAAGTAAAGCAACGCCTCTAGGGCTGCTTTGACCTCTAGTAATGAAATGGTCAGTGGGTGAAAATAACATTTAGCCAGCAACTAATCATTAGTCTCCCAGACCTGAAGAAACATGAAGAGTTACAGGATAAAATTTCAGTCATTTGTTGACTCCAATATGCAGACTGTCTCTAGTTCAAATGTGTTAAAGTTTAAGTGGAAATTATGCGTTGTTTATCTGACAGTAAGTGAAAGCATTATGGCACCATATTAGAAATGCATAGATTCACCTTTGCCCTAATTCGTGTTTCACTTTTACCCAACTTCTGCCTCCAGCTCCATCTGGATGCCTCGGCACGCTCGGTATGACGGACGTTTGAAATTCAAACAAAGTGCTCAAAAGAGGGAAATGTCAGTGGAGTCACACAGTGATAAAAATGAATTTGAAAAAATTATGGGGACACAAGAGAGCAAGTTAAGCCGGATGAGAGAGCATCAACAGTAGATGTCCTTCCTGTTTTGCATTTTGAGAGTGCTCAATTCACATCACGCCTCGCAAATTAGCTGTGGGGTCTGGATGATTTTCACAAAGGCCATAGCAACAGCGTTTCTAGGCAAGGGTGGGTTCCTTCGAAGCTGTCTGATAAGGTAGATGTTGGGAGACCAGATGGGATGAGAGCACATGCTCCTGCTATGGATTACTGACATGTGGATAACAAATTAGCAATCGAAGACACACTTTGGTTTGACACCGGGCCCGGCCAGCTCTCGGGCGGAGCGATTCTGAGAAAGTAATGGTTACCAACAAGTTTTGGATTGATCGTGAAGAATCGTTTAATTCCCACTTCGCTGATTGCGGTGACTCTGCAGTGCACATATTAAGTCATTCAAGTGGGTCCATCTGTTTAACAATTGATCACTCATCTGAGTCATTTTCATTTGCAGCAAAGAGCGATAAATATGTGTCTGTGCAGCCGAAAGACTTTATCACTGAAAGACCTGATCGTTCATCAGAAGTTAGGAGTTTAGAGAAATGTCTGGCCACCACTATTATTACCATTGCCACAGGGATTCGTGTTACAAAAACTCTTTGCCATATTCAACTCTAACTCGCACAATTTAGTAACATTGCATTAAATCACTACTTGTTAATAACTTACAATTCATAGATTCAAATTTGTCACAGATAATTATGCAGCATATTTCTTTTCGTATTCAGATGATCTGCAAGAAAGAAAGAGAAATATATCAAATTACGAACTAAGATCTAGCAGACACTTTAAATAACTTTAATGCCAGTTCAAAAAAATCTCACCGGCTGATGATCAAAAACATAATGGGAAAACATTGTTGTGAAGGCGGAGTGTCAGAAAGAGCAGGAGCTTCTTAAAGACACAGAAGCCAGTTTCAAAACATTAGTTTGTCAAGTGAAATTTCTTCTAAGAAATGTTTCATATGTACAGAATTTCTATAACACCTGAAGATAACAGAGGTACTTGATGGTGCTAAGAAATTGCACAATGTACTTGGAAAAACTACAATGTTAGTATCTCCCTAATGCTAGTGATTAACAAAAGAAATCAAGGTAAAAAGAAATTCCTATCATCAATTATGAAAGAAAAGATTTTGTAGCCTGAGACAGCAAGGCAGAGGACAAATATGCTTGAATGAGATGAAGTAATTTGTAATGCTGCAATTCTGGGTCACGTGGATCTCAGTGACAAGTAATGGTTACAGAATTGGCTGCACCAAAAAGCCTTGCATGTATTGTGGATCCCTTGCAAATATACCCAAATGTATAACCATAACATAAGCAAACCTGTTGACATAAGGTACACACATTTCAGGATAAAATAAACTTAATGTCACCCAAAACATTTCATAAAACGCGACATCTGTTAAGCACATTCAAGGCAACAATCATTCCACTGTTGAAAGCAAACTAACAATTTGCAATGTCTGAAAAAAAAACCCATCTTAAACCAGTTTATATTTTTTAAAAAGACGCTTCAATTTTATGATGCTTAAATAATGACGTAGAACTTTTCAGCTGAAGTGAGCAGAAACACAAATGTCCTCAGAGATGAAAATATACAAAGTTTTACTCATGTTACACTTAATCCATTTATCCTTATAAAGCTTTGATCATGTGATGTCTGATACAACAGAAATATTGAAGAATAGTAATGTCATAAAATATGTAGCAGAACTCAAATCAACAACACAATCACCTCTACCAGGACAATCAGATCAGGAAAACGGCTTCCGCTTTCAAGGGAAGGTGTGATTATTTCCCCTCATAAAGAGCTACATTTATTGCTAATAAATATTTGATACAGTGTTGGTGGATGTTACTGATGAAAACAACATGAAGCAAAACGTGTTGTGCTTCTTCGGATGTTCCCTCATTTAAAACACAGAGGGAGGCTGACACTTTGTTGTTGTTCTTACACAAAGGCACTGCCCCGGTTTGCCTGGATGGTGCAAGTGTAAGACAGGAAGGCTTTGTTCACAGTTTTTTCCCAGAAAACTGTGAAACTGGAAGTAGTTACGTAATATGGATACTTAGAGATGCAACCTGCAAAACCACAGCACCAGACACTGACTTAAAGTGGACCCGTTGTGCAAAATAGCATCACAGTATTTGCATTTGGGCCTCTACAAGCAGTTGAAAGGATAAAACAAAACATCCAACTAATTAGTTAAAGTTTTTGGGGGGATTGGAACATGAGCTGTGTCAAAATTCTCTGGATTGGTAAGTCAATTGTGAGGAGCTTCCCTTTTACATAGCAACCCCAGTTTAGCCCAGTTCCTCATCATCCCCACAGAACTGTGCTCACTTCATTATTAGAAGACTTGTATGTTTGGTGTTGCTGATGCAGACACTGTACAATGGCTGCTGGAAAAGACTGGTGTTTTGTTGTTGGCTACAGTGAACATATGCCCATGTATTCTCACAGTCACAGATAGCAGAGCTGCTTGGCTTCATTTTACATTTTAATGGCAATGCCTCCACCATATTGCCAGGAAACAAAATGATAGTTTTCACAAATCACTTAACAAAGGACTCTTTTGAAAACTACTGACAGTAGATAACAGGATTTACCAACAGACTTCGATTACAGAACAGGGAAATTTTGTCCTGTCCCAGCTCAGTTATCAGGAAGAGCGAAGCAGATGTCATTCTTGAAAGACAGGATTGTAAAGATGTCTCTTTTCTAAACCACGAAAACAATAAAATACTCATAAAAGCGCACCCATGGTCATTCTGATCGTTCCGTAAGGAAGGGGTGAAAGCTGTGTCATTGTACATTTGAGCATCTGTTTGCAGCCATTTTCCCATCTATCAAGTCCTTACACTGAGTTGGAGGCACAGCCAGCAGCAGCTTATTTGCATAATAGTGATGTCGCCTTGAAACAGCTCAGTAAAGGAGCTCAAAGTCGGCTGAACTGACCAGATGAAATCTTTTCACCTGACAATAGGGTTTTTCAAAAAATGCATATGTTTTCTTTGGTCAACAGACCTTTCCCTTTAAAAACAATTAAAATAGGAGACCATTTTACCATATTTTCAAATGTTACCCCAGTTATACAATGCGCACAAGAGTCAAGAAGACAAAATGCCCCTGATGTTACTCTGCTACTTTAACCAACTCATTTGCAGGTTAAAGTGTTTCCTGCACAAAAACATTCATGACCCTTATAGTGTTTTTAAAAATTCTCTAATGCTACAGACACAATTTCCAATGCATTTTATTGGGATTTGTATGTTTATTGTTTATGACTTCCACATAAACAATTGATTGATAAACAATTACAAAGTGGAAGAAGAATGCATGATTTAAACAACTGCTACAAATAAAACTGTAAAGTTTGAACTGCATTTGTGTCGAGCCCTGCTGAAACAACTTTTGTATTTTGGAGCATGTCTCTGCACTTTTGCACTCCTAGAGACCAGTATTATTTTCTAGTCTCTTCTGCAAAGCAGCTGCATTAAGGATGATTTGATCTAATCTATATCTTTTGCTTCACTCTATATGTAGCTTCACCCATCTTTCTATCACCTCTTAGCAGCTTTCAGAACCACACTGCTACCATTATGTGTTTGTGGTAGCAGATGTTTGTGTGTCTCACCCTTGTCCACACAAACATCCTGAACATGTTGTTTTTTCTCAGCCTTCTCTTGTCAGTGAAATACAAGAGAAACAGATAATTTCTTGAAGTCGATCAATGAGGTTTTGCAGCAGCTGCAGCACTACCACAAATATTTTCCCTGTTTTTGAGGGTGAAACAAAAGTTTCCACATGAACAGGGCTTAATGCTTTGGAACCTGAGGTTTGCAGTTGTATATATATATAACAAAATGTCAAAAGACTCAAGAGGTACCAATAAAAGCCCTGCCTTTTTAACTAAGCACACACATCCTGCCCACAGATAACCATGCTTTCCCTGCTGCAAACCTTTTTAGTCCATGGATAATCTGTTTAGTGACAGCACCAATCTGTATTCAGTAGATTAATAATTATGTCTCAGCTAGACATAATTAGCTGAAGGGCTTTGAGTTGTCAGGGATGTTTGTGCTGCTCAGAATAACCAGCTTTAGTAAATAAAACACCTTGCTTTCACCAGGGGCACCTGCAGGAGATTATCGGAGGACACGCACAAAATACAAAACTGTCACTGCACCTGGCCCCCATGACCACGACCACAAGCCCAACACGCATTGTTTGGCGCACAAAACCTGCACAGACCAAACCCACACAAGTACGGGTCACATGCACGCAATGCGCTTGGCACACAGTGACGCTACACAGCGCACCTGATGGCGAGTTCCTGACACACACAGATAGGCTGCATAAACGCACACTGGGGGTTTTGACACAAAACACCATTTTTATTTTGTTAATAGCAACTAAAATACACACACACACACACACGCCTACACACATATATTTATATATATTTATATATATAATGTTTATTTTTACTCAAATGAAAAACTCAAGGTACGCACAATGTGTTTAGCTGTAGACTGCAGGCAATCCTGACCTTCACAATCCTTAAATCTTCGAGTAAATTTAAAGTCACAAAACCAGATCAATTTAGTTTTAATAACAAGTTTAACATGTTGGAATCACTGATGTATGGGTAAAGGTCACAGTTTTGTTTTGGATAAAGGGAGCAGTTGACAAAAATGACAAAAAGCTTCACAGGCATCTGAAAATCATTTAAGGTTCAGATGGCTTTTTACTCTGCAGCCACTGCAGCTGTTTGTTTTTTTATTAGCTGCCAAAACGTAAAGGCCACATGAAGATGGGGAGCAGCCGCCTCACAAGAATGGAGAAAAATGCCATCAAATATGGTGCCAAAAATAATAATAACGAGGAACATATAAAGTAATCACAAACAATGCTAGATCGTTGAATTGTATTAAATATTTGAAAACTGGTGAGTTTCAGTTTTAACGGTTTATTGTCAATAATATTATCTTGAAATTGTCAGTGAGAACCAACACAATTATATTAAATCTCCTGCCAAATCCTCTTGAAAGCAGGTCTTTAAAATTAAGATTTCCAAGCACGTCTCTTCTCGTTGTCGAGCTCTAAATTGAATGTGATGATATGAAAGAGATGGTTTTCATCTCAGCACAATTGTGGCAAACAAGGATTCTTATTATTCTGGATTATGTTAGAAAGGACTGAGCTAATCTTTGATATGAGTGCTTACTGAGATTACACTTAAGGCCTGACAAATTCACACTTTTCATGATATTTCTCTTCTTCAATATTTCACTTCTCTGTATATCTAACAGCTGCATGCAGCAGCAACCGGAGTTAGGATTTGGCAGCTCTTCAAAGCAAATCCACTCGTGAGTAAAATGTTCCAGCGTATGATGCGTTGCGACGCGCTGGAGCGGAAAAATGTATCCTTGACATTAGAACGCTCCCAAGAGAAGTCATAAAAATATTTTAAATGATTTCCTAGGAGAATTCACACTAAAACTCTGTTTCATTTAGAAATGAAAAATAGACCTGCAAGTGAGTAATTATTGTCAGTGTGTACGCATGTTTAGAAGCAAGGGATTTATACAGTCTCTTGTGCCGTCTGGCTGAGGATGAATTTTTTTATCAAGATGAAACATTGTTAAACAAACACATTAATGTTGACTTTTTTATAAGAGGATTGTATTCTGCTGTCGTTCTGACCATAAATGATGTCATCTAACATTGGACAGCTGGTTTCTTGTGACCCAGAGGTCAAACTTCTGGTATTCTAACAGACTGTGTAGCTCCTTGTAGGTGATGTGCAACTTAAGGACAAAATAAATACGTTTTACACGACCTGTAAAGAAAAATATGTCTCTTTCAGTCGCTGTTATAAAACCTAGTCAAGGAGTATGTGGCTCAAAAATTCTTCTTTTAATTTGTTGCAGCATAATAAGTTTTTATTCAAAGGGAAAGCAGGGAACGGGTCAACAGTCTCCATATTTTAGGCGTCGACTCTATACCGCCACAACTGATACTGCCAGAAAACTTCTAATTTACTCAAATGTGTCTTTAGAAAACCTGAAATGTAAGAAACTAAACTAGCGTGAGGTTTTCACAGGTGAACTATCATTTATAGTTTGTCAGAGCAGATATCAGAGTTTCTTCGGTGGTCTGTGGGTCAAACTATGTTATGGGACAACCCAGACAGGACGTCTATGGTATTGCTACTTCCTTCCCTGGTGCCCGTTTTCCCGTCCGCACTCTGTTTTTCTCAGCCAATATACACAGCATGATGCAACTCAAGCTGCCTTGTGCCTCATGTTCTTGGACACAAGATACTTTTACAACACAATTGTCTTTATTATAATTTTCTAAATGGACCTGGCATAGTTATGAATAAAAATGTAGACCGTCCCTCTGGTCTTTTTTGAGAGGTTTGCAGAAGTTTACTGTGCCACACATGTTTGTTCAAGAATTAAACCATAAAATTTACACTCCTGTCCATTAGCATGCAGTCATCATAGGTAGTCATAGTGACTAATTCTGTCTTATTTTGATACAATAAACTCTAAATTAGTCAGACTAGCCATGGCATTGAAATCCCTTAATAATGACTAATTACATTCATCAAATTTGAGTAGTTAATGATTCATTTTTGCCTTTCTTTCAAGGTTTTTCTGCACGGACATGGACATCTTTATGAATAAGGACTTTGGTTTGACTGGAAACGCTACTCAAGCAACAGGAGGACCAGAAGGCAGCAAAGGCCAAGGCCACAATCACAGTGACCCACTGGACATGTTTGTTGGGATGGAGCTTCTTCAACGGTTTAAGCCTCTTTTTTTGCCTCTCTACTGCCTGGTGGTGGTTGTGGCAGGTGTTGGAAACTCGTTTTTGTTGGCCTGCATTTTGGCAGACAAGAAACTCCACAATGCCACCAACTTCTTCATTGGTAATTTAGCGGCTGGCGACCTGCTGATGTGTTTAAGTTGTGTCCCACTGACTGTGTCTTACGCCTTCGACAGCCACGGCTGGGCTTTTGGACAACCTCTCTGCCACTTGGTGCCCTTGCTGCAGTGTGCCACAGTGTTTGCCTCGGTGCTTTCACTCACAGCCATCGCTGTTGATCGCTACGTTGTTGTCGGTAAGTAACTTAACATTTATGCTTTAGAATGTGAATTTATTGCATATTATTCTTTATTTCCTGTTGAAATAAGGGTTAAATAAAATATCTAAAACTAAATTATTGGTTGTTATGGGGACATGATGCCACTATATACTGGAATTTTCTAAAATCCTCCTCATGGTTAGTAGTGGTAGGATAATTAAGGATGCTCATGTAGTATAATGACTAATGGTAAAACAGATGGGTCTTTATGTCAAGTCATATTTACAGGAAGTGATGGATTACTAATTAGAAGTTCCTAGAAACATTGATCAATTTAAAACAAAAATAAATATTTCAGTTTTGTTTATTTCAAAGGAAAAATGTGCTTCTCTTTAATGTTCATTTTTTCTTAACATTGGATTTCTAACTCAAATCAAAGATTAGATTCTTTTTAAGCCTGTTAGTTTGTCAATATTCTTAGAGGAATACAATATTAATTCATTTTAGGGCTTTTTTTAAACACTTCTTTGATCAGGAGAGCCAACAGGTTTGTCCAAGTCTGTCTATCATCCAGCCTGATCTCTGAAGTGGATTTGAAAGCAGTAAGTCCCTAATGTGTTTCTTCTTGTTTATTTCCATTCGTTTTTTTGTCGTTTCCTCATCGCAGCTCACCCAGTAAGAAAACGAATCTCTGTTTGGGGCTGTGGTGCAGTGACTCTGGGTGTCTGGCTTTTGTCTCTGGCCTTGGCTGCACCTCCGTCTTTTTACACACGCTACCTGGACCTTCGTCCCAGTGGGATCGACTTGGTGGTGTGTGAGGAATTCTGGCCCGACAGCGGGAATCTGCGGTTGTTATACTCCTGCTTCATCCTCACAACCTCCTACATGATCCCGCTGCTGTCCGTCAGCATCTCCTACTGCGCCATCACTGTTAGCCTCAAGCGCTACTCAGTGCCTGGGGAGCCATCCAGCAGTCAACAGCCCTGGAGTCAAAGAAGAAGAAAGACCTTTACTCTGTTGGTGGCCTCAGTGCTGGCTTTTGCACTGTGCTGGCTGCCCCTTCAGGTAATTACCAAACAAGCAAAGCTGAAAACAAATAACTAGCCACTTATTATTTATTTATTTGTTTATTTATTACCCCCTTTTTTTTTTGTCTGGTTTGGCTAAATGTCAGAAGACCAAATTTTCTTTCTACTTCTATTTGTATCAACTAGCAAATGATAAACACAACAGCAGGGAAGAGGCCAAAAATGAAACTTTTATTGCCGGCGAGATTATATTTCCTGCATCATTTATGACCGAGAGCCATGTTGAAGTAATAGAGTCTGCAAATCCGACACTATTTTCTCAATGAGCTATGACGACTAAAAGATTAGGATTTCATTATTATAAGGACTAAGGAGAGGATGAAGTTACACAGCGTAGTGGTTGATGAGACCATCATTTTAAGATCACTCTGATTATGTTGCAAAGCTTAATGGGTGAGAAAGACTCATTTCACAACAACAATGGTGCTCCATGCAGCCTACAGACACACTAGCAATCTTGCAGGGCTGTTGCATGCTTTTTTTTTTTCATGTGGCAAAGAGGAAATCGTCTTCATAAGCACAATTTCTGCATGTCAAAGGAAGTAACACTTTGATTACTTAATAGAAAGTAAGAATCGGAGAAAGTAAATTATGTTAAATAAGTGGGTGCTACCGTAGCCAAATAAAATCACCTCACTGACGCTTCAGAATGTGTTGGCATCTCCTGAACTGCTTAAGCGGTTTTTCAATGGAAATACTCAAAGGAACTTAAGACTTTTTTAAAACTCAATTTCTGCAACTATGGGTTTATAACTTACCTGCAATAGGTAACTTTTTGGACATCTTTAATTATTAGAAATCTGTAATATTTGGTCCCACAGGCTGAAGCTATTACAGTCCAGGAGAGTGTAAACCTGCACACATTTGACTCTTTAGACCCTCCTCATTGGGTTTTAATGACTTTGACCAATAATAACATAAAAAACGTCCTTCTTTTTCCTATAATGACTGAAGATAATATGAAAGGGTCCTTCGGGCCATTTTTAATTAGCTTTCATGCAAATAGTCTCTGCAAATGAAACAGAATAAAACTAATGTAAAATGAGCTTCTTTGGTCTCTTTAATTTTACTGGGCTTCAAATGCTTTTCCCCATTCTCCTTAATGTAAATGTTTCAAGTTGGCCTAATTGAACTATGAAAATAAGCTTCTTGCTTTTGGGTTCGATGCTGTTCTCTGTTCTACAACCTGAGGGAAAATAAATTATAATTTTACCTTAAAATAAACATGTTTCTAAAATTTCTAAAATGATCCCGCTTTTTTCTGTGTGTGTAATTTAGAGTGGCCACTTCATTAGGTCTACAGAGGTTGTCAACCTCAACCTCTGTGAATGGACTGATTCTCTTCAGGAACTTATTATTTAGTACCTCCACTTTTATTATTAATCACCTATCTCTCCTCCCATAGTGTCATCCTGGATCACAATCCCGACAGCAGCAGAACTTCATTACACTGCATTGTGTTAGAACATCTGGGCACAGTTCAGTCTTTGTTTACATTAAACCATAAAGAAAAGGAAAGCTTTTACTATTAAGCCTTGTTGAACTTTCACCAGTGTGGGGCGGGGGTCGTCCCGTGCACACAGGGTCCAAATGAGCCCATCTCTTAAGACCGCAGCTGGCTGAAAGAGAAAGAGACCCAATTTCAAGGCATTAAATTCAGCATACTTGATATATACAGCATTTCTTATAACAACTGAAGGGAACAGTTACTTGATGGTGCTACAAAGTGGCACTATGTTTGTGGATTTTTCCAGCCCCTCACTTGTTTCAGATACAGTCAGAGGAAATGCTTCAGATGCTCCCGTCTTTCAGACAGGAAGATCATGGGGTGCATCGCCTTCTTCCTCCATTTCCTGTGTAAATAACCACTGACATGACATTGCTCTATGAAATGTTGAGCAAAACCTTACAATAAAAATTCTGAACTATTTGTGCACAAAATGACATCATGTTTTGCTCTTCATGCACTCTAAATTAAAGACATTTTTTTTTTTTTTTTCATATGTCTCATGTTGTTTAGGTGCTGAACCTTTTGCTGGACTTGGACCCAGAGTTCCTTATCATTGGGAAACGCTACATAAACGTCCTGCAGGTTTGCTGCCATTTAGTGGCCATGAGCTCAGCGTGTTACAACCCTTTCATCTACGCCTCTCTGCACAGCAAGGTGCGCATGCATCTGAAAGGCTACCTCTGTCCTTGCCGCGGTCGTCGAGGGGAAATGGTTGCGCGCGCGCCGTCCAGGAGCGGAGTGTTTGATGCGACTTCAGTAACAGCTCCTGTCATGCAAAGCCACATGATTCATGCTGACATTTAAATTGATGTTCAGGAATATGAGAAAATGCCAAACACAGGCTCAGTGCTCGCTTAAACCATTTTCCCTCATGGCTTTTCAGCTTCTTTTGTTATTAACTTCAAGACAATTAGTCCTGTTTTGTGTCTCACCACAGATACCACAAACAGGCAATGATTTATACCAGGGTGTGTGGTGTCAAGCTTGATGATGAAGTACAAGACAGCTTAAGCCGACCTTTTGGATATCTGTGTTTTTCTTGAATAGCAGAACTTGTGGCCTCGACATTCAGCTGACTGAAGTTTTAGAAAGCTCAGCAGAGGCATAAACCAGCCCTGAGGCTGGAGACGCACGCTGAAGACTGAGACTCAGACTAGTGACAATGGTTAAAAGACTTGTTTAAAAGCACTCCAGAGAGCAGGCTGAACAATGAATCCTTCACACAAGCCAAGAAGAGGAAAAGTGCAAATGAAGTATATTTATTTTATTATACACATGGTAAATGTGTATTTTTTTTCTTTTCTGCTTCTGCCTCGCTCGCCTTATAACTCACCTTAATTTAGTGATGAAATGTGCATTAACTGGCTTATTTTTTTTTGTTTACATGGTGTGCTAAGTTTTTTTTTTTTTTTTAGATGATTTTACTTCACAATGACATCTTTTCAATTTAGAAATATTCGTTTTTGTAAATAGTGCGCATTTTCAGGTTATGAGAGAAATGGATTAAAACAAAGGAAAAAAAAACACCAAAAATCCAAACGATTGCAATGCCAGAGTTAGAAACGTCAGATTCATAAAGAGTTGATAAACAGTCATTTGGATGTGTCTGGAGAAGCTAAATGTGTTTAATACTTACCTTAATATTCAGAGCATAACCAGAACATCCACTCATAAGCATCTCTGCAGTGACACCTCTCTTGCTGAGCTACTGTTGAGTATGATCAATGGTTTCAAAGCAACTTTGTCAAATAATTTTTAAACCAGAAATTAAGTTGTTACGATTACTTGACCTTAGTCTCTTTTTTTTTTTTTACACAAAAATAAAACAGTAGCATAATCTAAGCGTCAAAGGGGACTTACCAAAATATTACAAGAATATCCGGTATGATTGTCCAACTGTAATCCCAAAAAAAGAACATTTTGGTGAAGCTACCTGTTGGAGTAGAAACACCAAGCACAGCAGCAGTGCATTAACAGCTCCCATCGCCAGCAGTGCAAACTCTTTAATTTTAACAATCATATTACCGTTCTGCGTGTTGCCCGACAACTGAGTCATCTTATTGATTTATAGGAATATATTCTTCCTTGTCAAAATCCACCTCTAACAAAGAGTGATTTTAATCTAGTGATTTTAATTTGGCTCTGATACGGTCGAAGACTTACGGCTTAGATTTGCTAATAAAAATGTTAATTATAGTTGGGGCTGCCTCCTGATGTTCTCTCCATGTCAATTCCCTGGTAACCTGAGAAAACAAATGTTTGTTTCGTATTGTTAGAAAGTGTTTCAATAAAATGGAAGAAGGAGAAGAAGATCAAAGTTTCACAGAAGTCAGTTGATGTAATGGGAGGGGAAATGGAAATAAACTAAATTTTCCATTGTGGTTGTCCCTCTGTGTCATTCTGATTTTTCTAAAGATCGTTTGCAGATTTATGAGTCATAAACAAATGGCAGTAAACATTTCAGGATCTGCAATCTTTTGTAGTGATGTGAAACTCTTGGTGGCAACATTTAGCAAATCATTTCTGCTAAGTACTTATTCCTCATAAATGTTAACTCCCTTCCCAAGGAAAGTGACATTCAGTAATCTGTAAATGTATTAAAATCTCTTGACCTTTTGTGCATTTTGTCACTTTATAACTACCAACTTATTCCAACAAAAACATAGATACAGAAGGAAAAGGATACAGTATATTCTCTTTATCAAATAAACATCTAAAAATTGTGGCATCCATTTATATTCAGCCCCCTTTACTCTGATACGCCTAAATAAAACAGTGCAACCAATTTCCTTCGCAAGCCAACTTAAACAGTGTCTGTTGGGGTGGAATGTGAACGCAATTTTCCAGGAATACATTTGTTTTATGGGGTGCCATAAAGCACTGTGGAACAAACAACACCAAATAGTTCAAAGATAAAGTTTTGGAGAAGTTTTGAGTGGCGCGTGAGCCAGCTTGTGGTATCTGTACCAGAGAAATGAACAACATGTAAATCCAGAAACTAGAATTAGTATTAGCATTAATTATCTAGCAAACAATAAGGCTTTAAAGCAGGTAAGTTGATGAGGAAGTGACTGTCGGGTATTGTGGCAGCAGCAGCTAAGAAACCACACTCATGCAGCCCAGGTGCATCAGGTGCATGATAGAGCCGAGGAGGAAGAAAACATCAAGCAGACAACAACCAACGACTGGACACATCTTCTAGACGTGTATCCTAAAAGACCGCAGTTCCATAACATTAACATGGGAGTGCAGAATACCAATGCATGCAGCACCTTTAGTGTTTGTAGTTGCAAAGAAATGCTGAAAGCTGTGCATAATTAACTTTCACTTCACAACTATGCTACCCTTTATGTTGCATATAAAGTCCAACATATGTGCACTTAAAATTCATATAACACATAAAATTCTAGTGAAATACATTAAACTTTGTGGATGTAACATTTTTCAGTTTATGACCTGGTAATGTGTTGCACTCGTCCATAATTCAAATTCCCCCCTGTCAAAAACAAAATACTTCAGATGCTTGGAACGGCTGCTTCCTTTACCTTTGACCTGTTGACGTCTAAAACCGAAAGTCAAAAGCACATCGGTAGAAAACCACAAACCCTCTGAGGTTGGCCCTGACAGTTGTGGGTGCATGATATCCACATCTGGTGGAGAAGAGTCAAAGATCCTGGGATGTAACTTACAGTTAAATCAGGTTACATTTTGACAATTTTCACATATTTTGCTCTGAATTTGCCTCTGGAAAAAATCAAAAAGCCTGAACATAGTAGGTAAAACAAATGCATAAAACAAATCTGTACATGTAGATTTGCATGTACAAATCTACGTGCTTTAAGGATTTTCTAATATGGCAGGCCATCAGACAGAAGCCACTCAGTCGTTGTTTGGGCATTTTGTCACAGTCACTATTACTTTGCAATTCTCTGGAACATAGATGCCTTGCAACATAAGCGTTGAAAACAATATGGTGTCTCCTATAGCAGAAGTCGCAGACTGAAGAAGTTTTGCGTGTACAAAAGACACAAAAGTCGTTTTGCTTGCTTAGCTTTGCTTGTGTATTTTTGTGTTATTAGTTTCACAAAGCACAAAGTAAAATTCTTAGAAGGAGCTCCTTGACATTTAATCTTCTTTATGAGTCACAACAGAGCAGGCAGGTAAGAGCATATGGATCAGACGTTGTTTCACAAACTCTTGACTAAGACTAGGCTCACGAACTTCTGAACAGACACAGAAAAATGGGTGGACTACACTGGAATTAACAAATCACAGATGTGCAGAAAAATTACTCATTTCTGCCAGTAATGCAAACACATAGCAGGAATAGACAAGACAGAACAGCGAGGGGGAGGAAGAGACGGCGATGAAGGGCGGAGGTGTCAAAATAACCAAGATAACTGGGTGCTTTTAAACGAGTTAGGACTGATATGAGTCTAATGTTTTCTTTCATTTTGACAGGCTCTGCATTTACTAGTTTCCACACACAATGTCTTTTAAAACATAACCCAAGTCCAGCATAGACGCTGGACACGAAACATGATGTTTTCATGTATTTTTTTTTAAAACACAAAAAAAATTTGTTTTGCCAAGACTTTGTATTTAGGATGTGAGGCTATTGTTTCTTTTATCTTCAGTACCTCAGGATCACCAGTTATGATGATAATTATTATTATTATTATTAATGTTTATTTTAAAAAAATAAATTAATAGTAATAATTAATTATGTCTAGCCACTCTCCCACTAAAGAGTTAAAGGTTAGCTATGTTTTCTTGTCTTATGAAGTTTGATATGAAAGTGTTGTCCGATTAGTTGCAAATTGAATTTGAATGAGCGCTCAGTGTCAGCAAAAATTAGCTTATCACCCAAAGCATGATGCATTAAAACTGTCACACTGACAGTTTAATTCTGCATTACACAATGCTTGTTTGTTTAAAAAAAAAAAAAACTAACAAACAAACATCTCACTCAGCACATTTAAAGCCAAACTATTACTTGGTGCATGTAAATGACATTGTCTCTCCTACTTTCACAGTCTGTTGCAAGCTGATCGTGCTTTAACACTACACTATGCAATGAACTGTTGAGTTCATTTAAATTTACAACCTACTCACATCCTCCTGTTGTTTTACTAAGTTGTTTAGCAGAATGTGTTTTACAGAAACTCTGCAGGTTCTTTAAATTGAAATTTCATGGCATCATAAATTAGGTTCCTAGTAAATCCCTTCATTTAGTGAACATGTTTGGGAAAGGAGCTTAAGAAATTTTGACAACATTAATATGTTTGCATTTAAAAACTAACCATTACCTTCAACAACAACAAAAAAAAAAGTAAATAAGTTTTTAAAAGGCTTTACAGATTTGGCTAAATACTGATACTGCTCAGATTTAATGTTGAAATATGCAAACAAGCAGGTTAATGAAGGAATAGATGAGCTACAAAGTTTCTTTTTGGAACGGAAAGATGAACTGTTCATTAAGTAGGGGTGTGTAAAAGAGATAGTTGATGGATTATTAGCAAAAGGACTCAAAATTATGTTCAGGAACGTTGAGCTGAAATTGGAAGAGCGGGTTTTTTAGATCCTGGTAAAAAAAATAAATAATAAAAAACGCTATCTCTTCCATGTATTCTTAATGTAAAATATATCTTGAAGTCATCCTTTCTGTTTGTAATGTAATATCTGTAACAGCTGCAGCTTCAGTTTAACTCTGGTTAAGCAATAAAGAACGACTTCATTCTGCCTTTCTCAATAAATAAAACTATGTGATGCTGGAAGTCAGAGTCACAGTCATCTTGGGTTTCTCAGGGCGAATTCAACTAAATTCCCCCTGAATTTGGGGGAAATTATAGTACGTATACTTTCCTGTATCCAGAGGGGCACATCACATTTTTATTATGCAAAAGGTTGTTGATACCAGACCTCTATGCGTAAACTCTCGCCGCGGCTAACAAAATGTCTGATTCAAGATCTATAAAAGATTACTACTAGGCAGTACACGCACTTTTTAAAAAAAACACACACAACTGCAAAGTAACACAAAGAATAAGAAGAGTTATTGTTCTTTGGAAAAACTTAGAAATGTTTGTAAACATGTTCACATGGCGTTAAAATCAGAAAATGGAATTACACCAGTGATTTCAACATGATTTTAACTTTGACTTTAGGTCTTCTTATGAAGATCATGTTTTCCGATTCCACAGAAAAAAATAAATAATAATCTTTGCTTGTGATTAACAATCTGTTGTAGGAAGTATTTTATATTTGGAATAGGGAAATGACAATGAACAAAATTCCCCTTTTATTATAGTAACATCAAATAAATCCACACACCGAGGTAATTCCCAGCATAGCAAAAGAACAAAATACAAGATACAGCAATTTTCTCGCTGTTTGAGTTTAAGTCAGTCTTTTGGTGGAATTACCTTTTTATCTACACAACAACGGAAAACGTTTTGGATTTACTTCCACAAGCTTCTCAGGACTGAGATAGGAACCTTCTTCATTTTGGTGTCAGTGCAGGTGATCAACCAACCAGCATCCGGGATTTTTTGATTAGATGAGAGAATATGCATAATTTGTCCAGTTATTTTATACCTTTATTGTTGTCCCGCTGCGCCGTATTTGATGCGTCTTCCTCATCACACCCATTTTTTTATTTTTTTTTTTGCTGATATCATTCATCATTTCAGTACATGAGAGCATAACAGAGCTTTACCTTAGCAGGATGTTTTTTATGCTCACTGCATACCACGCAAAGGTTTCAGCTTCATCATAGATCGGGTTGTTTGGATGTCTCTTAGTGAACAAAGCTTAAGGTATTGATCTTCTTACAACACAAGATCAATATCACAAAAGCAATTAAGAGCTCTACCTTCAAAAGCCCACTTCTCACAGGTCCAGTCTGTGAAACTGAGGCACCTCTGCATCAGTAGAAAACACACTTTGCCTTTAATACTTATAACACAACTTAGTTGACAATAATCACGACGATTAATTACTAGCTTGTTGACAGCCCATGATTTGTGGTTGTAAATTCAGTTTAATTACAAAAGCTTGCTGTTTCATTAAAGGTATGCTATAACATAATAAGCAGCTGGAGAGCAGAAATCAGGTATAGTTTAGAAACTATGGTGGGCATAGAGGAAAAAGAGATGGAAAATGATTCCCTTCTGAGTCCACTTTTGTGTCAGCTATAATAATTGACTGAGCACTAAAAATAATGTCTAAGAATAGCACGTCTGTACGATGCATTTAGAGCGAGCTTTCATCACACAATAAGGCCATGAGTCATAACAGCAAATCAAAGACACTGTACTGATTCACCAAGGAGTCCATCAGCAAGCTGAGGCAGCTCATTAGAGCTGAGTTGGGAGAAAGAAAGAAATGTTTAATAACCTGGGCTTAATGCTACATGCAATGCTTCAATTTTGTCAAACTTTACCGCAAATGTGTAAAAATGTAAATACGTCTTCGTTACCTTATATAAGTTTAAAGCTCGAATCTCATCAATTGACGATCAAGATGGTCAACATGTTGTGGAGAGTCCAGTATATCTCTACTCCCCTTAGCTTGTCTCCTTTATGTCAGGAATTTAGCAAAGATACTTTGGACTCGGCCCCCAATTGGGTGATGATGGAGAAGCAGGAGCTGGCAGCAGAAGGCAGGAAGGCAGGAAGGCAGAGAATGTAGAGTGCAGCTGGAGGGTTTGCATCTTAAACCCAAACCATGAGAGTGTGTCTGGTATATTCTGCAAAGTGTGAAAAAGATCATGTGTTAACCAGCACAGTTGATGTTTTAACATGCAGAAATGGCCTCAGTTCAGTTTTTCCACAGTGAACGCCTCACCATGGGCCATTGAAAAAGAGGTTTGCGCCATCTTTAAACAACTTTACTCATGATAATGTCACAGCAGTCCCTTCAAAGACATATCATGATAACTTTGATATCACTCCTGTCATCACTGGTCTTTTAGAGCATTTTACTTTAGTATTGATTGTATCAAGAAAATAGCAGCATCCTTATGTATATCCTAAGGAACATAGACTCTAATTTATGGTCTGTGTTCGGGGGCAAAAGTGAAGACTGTGTTGTGAAGCATAATTGAGCGGATCTGTGCGGGAAGTTTTCACGCACTCTTCTCTATGTCTGGGGCTCATAATAATAGCATGCACTTACTTCCAAAAGCCAAATCTGCTGACAGCAACTAAAAAGACAGACTCCACAGACATTACGCTGACAGGAGACATTGTGAAATTATAATAACCAAAGATATGATGGCAAAGAGTCTATCAATACATACATTTTATGAACTGAAACTGAGCGAATTCACCAGCCAACTTCCCAGTCACAAACAGCTGTTTAATTTCTTGCTAATACAAAAATCGTCACATGGCAACAGCATAATGCATGTAGGCATCTAGATGTGGTGAACACAGTTTCTTCTTCTGCTCTACTTTAAAATTCTTCCACATTTACATTGATAATAATACATTTTATTTGCTAGCAACACTCTTTACAAGAAAAAAGAGTGACGCAAGAATAAATCTTTTATCAACAAGGTCCTCCAGAATACAGTGTGTACAGAAAAAGTCTGGTCTCTTCATCTGATTTCATTTTTATACCCTAACTGGTTACATTTCTGAATTGAATAAAAGCTTACACTGATGATGTATGTGTTATATTCCTCTGAGAGAAAATTCTAATTAGCTCATCTGACTTCACATCAACCTCAGCCAGTGGAAAATTTATTAAGTCATGTTCATTTCTTATATAACATTCAAGTTACCTATGGCTACAAGGGTAAACACTTATCAAAGGTCTTCATTATTGATAGTGATAAAGGCCGGTCAACGTAAGACTGTAAACTACGTTGCCCTGCCTGTATCACTAAAGGCATGTCAAAGACGTGCATTACAAACACTTCCTTCACGTAAGTATAATTTTAAATTCATGCATTCTGCAAGAAGAACAGCTCAAAAGGTTGTTTTTCACACACAGACTCGACTGCAAGGTTTAACAAACACCTTGGAAGCTGGAAAGGAAGAGGCAATAAACCACAAGTGACACGTATATAAATACCAGGGTGTGATAAGTTTCAGTTTGATTAGTTATGCTGAGTATTGCATCCCGTGAACAGGTTAGGTTTGTTTATGTGAGTTTCTCCCAGTCTTTCTCTTGTATCCTGGTAAACATGCAATATTTAAACTTAGCAGAATTTTTGAAAAAGCTACTATTGATACAGGGCCAAAAAGTTGATAAGTCCATCAACTTTCCTGTCTTTCTTTTTTCTCTCTCTTCCTTTTTTTGTACCATGCTTCTTTTCAAATGATCGGCTCAAATGGGAATAAAATTAAGCCTCATTCACACTCAGACGCACACATGCCTCCTGATTATTTTCCTCGCCTACTTGACAAACACACGGCACACAGTGGCACAGCTGTGCTGGATTTATGATTATCTTTATGTGCAAAGATAATGACTACGTACTTGGACATGTGGGCTTTGCAGTGTTTTTCACCAGCATTTGAAAATTATAAAAATGTTCAAATGCAATAAACTGAACAACCTCAACACAGTGCACTTGTTCAAACCAGAGGTTTATTTTTATTGTTTCCCAATGCAACAGGTCTCCGAAGTTTAAGCGTTTCGATATTAATTTGTGGCGGAAATTGCATGCATGGTTTTATTTACACTTCAAGAATCGCATGGTGCAAAACACACAGAATGAAAATGAAATAAAAAGGCCAGTTCATTGTAAGCGTGTAACAGCAATTGTCTGACACTTAGAGAGGCCTCAGGAGCGATTAAGCCAAAAGACGACACTGCAATTACTGAGCCCTGAGACACAAACATCTTCCTCTTCCTCGGTGCTGTGCAGAGTGGGAGAAACAGACGCCTAGACACATTTGGTAAAAGTTCGGGACATTTTTGAAGTTAGTAATTGAAACATTTCCAAACCTTTTTTTTTTCAAATGTACTGTCACATTTATCAAGTTCAACTTCTTTCAGTTTAAGTAAAAAAAAATAAATAAATAAAATAACATTTTACTTGGGCAAAAATACTAAACATCAAACCACACCAGCCTGGTGTGACTTAACACTCTTTGTCAAATCAATATTTTCTTACTCTGCCTCAAAATCTACCAGATCTTTTTTCACAACCCTCCCAGTTAATCCAACAGATTTTGTCTCAGATTTTAATTCTGGTTTTAAGTGAAAACTATGTTAAACTTGGGGTCATGATACTAGAACAGATTCCTCCCGGAAGCCTGCTACTCAAACCAAAAAAAAAAAAAAAAAAAAGAAAAGCTACAATTTCTGAACGTCAGGTTAATCAAATTAGCTACAATTGATAATAGATGTACAGGAAGATTAAATGTACACTAATAGGTGCATAATAAGAAGTGTAAGGGTCTGCACATTTATATGATTATTATAAATGTGGTGCCACACACATTTGGTGCCATTTTATTTTTTTCCCTCTGCAGGTTTTTCCAGTTGAATTAAACTGGTTCACGTGTCACATAGAAAAGGGAACATGTTTCCGAAAACATTTGATACAATCTTATTTCTTTACATCACAATCGCCCATCCTGTATCACAGGAATGAGTAGTTTTAAGTTACTGTAATTGAAGTTGTAAGGGATAATACATATTGTACGTACATACATACAAACAAATAATACATCACAGTCAGTCTACCCTTCATATCAAGGCACTCTCGTTAGATGTTTCTTTTTTATACGTAGTCAGCCTGGAGTCCTCCTTCCCTCTCTGTTCATGACGTCCACAGCAAAGTTTCAGATTATCTCTTACACCATTACTGACCAGAACATAAAGCACAGGATCCACGACACAGTTCAGACTGGACAGTGCCAGAGTGCTGGAGAAGGGGAAGTGCATGGTACGTTCAAAACTACAGTGAAGTTCTTTTGTGTTGAAGAAACGGAAATGCGAGCGCACAAAGAGGAGGATGTGATAGGGAGCAAAACAAACTGAGAAGATGCCAATTACTCCATAGGATAGCAGACGAACTTTCCTCTTAGCCGCAGCACTCAGGCCGGGACTTTTTCCCACAGTGGCCAGCACCTTCCAGTAGCTCACACCCAACACGAGCAGTGGGAGTACGAAGCCGAATCCCACTCTGATCATATTAAACATGGCCACATTAGACTCCATCGGGTAGGTCTCATAACAACGGTCACTGTTGTGTGTGTCATCATGAGCATCTATTAAGTTGTCATTTACCAGAATGATAATGTGTATGATTGTAACCAAAGCATAAACTACGGCACACTGGACCCATGCGTATCGAGATGTACGGTGGGGCTTGAAGTGGAGTGGGTAACAGACCACCAGGCAGCGGTCCACAGAGATGCAACACAGCAGATAAATGCTGATGTACATGTTGGAGTAGTAGAAGAATCCTGCTACACTGCAGGACGTCGCATCTAGTCCCCATCGATGGTCCAATCGGTAATAATTTATCCAAAAGGGCATGGTGAAGATGAACAGCAAGTCAGATATTGACAGGTTGAGCAGGAAGATCCCTAAAACGTTCTGCTGCTTTACTTGCTGGAATATTGGGTACAAAGTCAACACATTGAACGTCAAGCCAAGGACAAAAGCCAGGATGTAAACAGCCATGAGGAAGTCGCTGACAGGACTCGGACCAATATCAACACATGGTGTAGCTGAAGCATTTGGCGTGGCTAAAGTTGTTGTGGCCGTGACGTTCATCATGTCGTCAGTGTTCAGCTGCTGTGTGGTTTTGGAAGTTCACCTGAAAGATTAAGAAAACCAAACATAACAGTATGAGTGTCTGGGTAGGGTTGCCACCCACATAAATTTACACATTAGTGTAAAATAGTGTTAGTGTTTGCGTTAGTGTAAATTGACACTAATGTGTCAATTTATATAAATCTCACCCATATTTCTTTATCTTGTGAAAATGACCTCCCTATTAAATTGTATTAAATTTGGACTTTGTTTTAATTCCTCGTTTAATCTGTTCCACAACTTTATAAATATAAAAGCTCTTTCTTGTTGTTCGTAAACCACGAATCCTTAGTTTACGAACAGCAGCACAGACAGACTGCAGAGTCTCAATGGGTGGTATCCAGCAATCACTCTTCAATACAGGCTAAATCTAATTTTGCTGTGCATATTTGTAATTCTGTGGAGAGATAAACAGCCCGTTGTCAGATTCAGTTACTGATTTAGATGTATGCTCACAGAGACAGGCTGACAGTTTAATTCGCTGTCCAGCTTTAATTTGAAGTGACAAAGACGTATTGAGTTGTTGACTCTGGCTCAAAGATTTAATATTGCAAACCTGACCCATCATGCAAATTGATTGTTTTTAATAGTCTTCCTGATTTACTGTGTGGATGCACCATCAATACCGACCCTTCAAAAGTGCTATCAGTGTCGCCCAGCGATTCTTTAAAAAAAAGCTTTCTTGCATCGACATCAGAAACAATATTATGGGGTTGATTCTGGGAATAAAAAAGGAGTTGAAATGTTTTTTTGCTTTTGTTTTTTTTTAGAAAAATGTTTTGTACTTTTCATTTCTTAGAGATCGGTGATGTTTTCATTTTTATCTCCCTCCACCTGGCTTGTACTGCTCTGTTTACAGGCTCAGGGCGCCTGTAATGGAATTAACATACTCAAAACCCAATAACGGCGAATCCATGCAGCATCAGATTACCTTCATGAGTCGCAGTGCAGAGCTGCTTTCATGGTGGTTTGATTCACAGATTCATTTAAATCATTTTCCAAGAAAAACACACATTGGAAACTTGCTGCTGGTATCACAGCAAGGTTTTTTCCAACTGATGTGATCACTTCTGTAAAACGGTACAGCTACAGTAACCAGACGGTGACTAACCACACGTTGGTATTCCCCCTTTACAAAAAGTAGCAAATTTCGTGTGTGGCAGTTTTGTTTTGGGGGTGATGTGGCTTGTGTGTTTAAACAACAATGCAAATTTGATCAGAAATAGGATAATGAACACATGTACGAAGGCTGGAGATTCTGTTACATTTACATGCTCTTTTTGAGTTGCTGAGAAACAAACTGGGTACGCAGGTGGAAAATAAATAAAATTATTGAAACTATCAGCATCCGTCTTTAATTCTCAGAGTTTTATCACGCAATATTTTTTTACAAGAACAACATTTCTGCCCTTCCGTTTTATAGTTGAGCTAATGTTTGGGGAGTCGATGAGTACTGCTTCCTCTTTTAGAAACTGAAAATATGTTTGATTTAGAGTTTCACTGCTTGACCAGGCAAAGCACAACGCATTGTTTTAAAGTCAAATCAATAACGTCATCTTCTCAAACAACCTTCTCCTGTAACCTGAGACATTTCAAAGTGTCCTGCTCTGGGAATTTCAAAACATTAAACTAGAAAATCAAACATTACCACACAACAGAGTCAGGCATCATATCTGTTAAAAACAGGTTCTTAACAAAATAAGCTTTTTTTTCCTTTTTTTTTTAATTAGAGAAAACAGATTAAACATTAGAAAAACAAGATCAGCATTGTTTTAACCCTTGTGCTACTACTTCTAAGATTTTTTTTTTTTTTTTTTAAGTATTCTGTTGGATATTTCACATTTACAACTTTAGTCAATAACAGCCTCACCTGTTTTCGTTCAGAGCTGTGTGTTTGAAGAAGAAAATCTGTCTTCCGGCCAAGGAGTGGACACGTTCCACAGATGTTTCAGCTTCAGTCTCTGCTGGTCAGAAAATGTTCTTCAGAGAGAAAGAAAAACCGTCATAATTTAAAATCCAGTCTCTACAGTCTCACATTGTCCACCTCAACGAGTGAGGTGGACATCACCAGCTAGTCAAGCAATTGCCACAAAGTACGTGGGACCTCTGTCTTTGTAATTTCTCTTAATAAGCTTTTTTTCTGATTTAGGACTTCCTGAAAGCAGCTGCAACTTAAATGTCAGCAGCAAGTCGGCAGAGTGTTTGAAAAAAAAAAAAAAAAAGAGTACCAAACAGGGAGGGGAAATATATGGAGGGAGGAGGTAGAAATGTGATCTCACACGTGCATAACGGAAAGAAGCAGGCGGAGTTAACTCTGGATGGCATTATAACAAACATGCTGCAATGTGTGCTTCTGAATGAGGAAAAGAAACTCAGTTCTTGGAAACCAGCTGCCCGTGGGCAGACAGTGATAATTACCCATTTTACTACAGGCTGTGAAATGTCTTTCACCCATGTCCCAGTTTTTTTGTGGGTCGGCCCCAGTGCCCGTTTCCACTCATTCCAAAGGTTCACAAGTTAAATGATTTACATGTAAGGAGTTGTGCACAGGCTGGGACTGGACTTGTGTTTGTCAGATAGAAGAAATGCCTCTGTATGGTTCCTAGAGACCCAAGCGTACAAAAACAGAGCCTGTGAAGGAAGCCTGAAGCACAGCTTGCATCTTAAGTCAACATCAGCAGCTGCTGCAGATGTTTATTTCCAGGGAGCAGGAACACATACCTGAGGTGTGTGAAGCAGAAAGGAGTGAAATCAAATTATTAGCTTCACATTTTTGTTTGTCATTATGCTTCTAGAACAGAACATCCGTCAACACGCTATAAGTCTGCAACTTATAGCGGACTTATAGCGGAAAAGAGAGAAAAAAAACCAAAACTAAGAAACCACATCAGAAAATGACGTGCACATGCTACATGCATAATGCACATTGTATCTGCAACACGTATTTAGTGGCAACCAAACCAACTCAGAGTATATCTGACAGGCGTCTGAATCTAAACACCTGTGTGTGTAGGGGTGTGGGGGTGTGTGTGTGTGTGTGTGTGTGTGTGCGTGTGTGTGTGTGGGTGGGTGTGTGTGTGTGTGTGTGTGTGAATGCGCTTGTTTGTATGAGGTTTCTCCATTAGAATATTCTGCTCTAGACCAAGCTAACAGATTATTGCAGGTGTTGAGAGAATTCCACAAATGGCTGACAGAGAAACTAAAATATTGTAACAAATTTTTTTTTAATCTAATCACGAATTCAATAATCTATGCGCTTTCGTTTGCTTTCGTAGCAGCAGTTTTCCATCTTGTGTGGGATGTGCTTCGATTCCTCATAATCCTCCAATAAAAGCTGTTCGTTTGGTGTGAGGTATGGCGCACGTGTAGCATCAGTGAATCTGTGACTGATTTTATGACCTTTTAAAGAAATTTGTTGACACGCAAGTCGTGGCGAGCCGCTTCAGGTGACAGCTGCCATAATTTGCCAGGGGCTGCCGTAACCCAGTAGCAAGGGATGCCACAACCAGCGAGTGGCCTGCCGTAACCTGCTGCAGTTTAATAACAGCAGCTTCTGGCTTCTGTGACACATCCCAGGGCTTTTGTGTCAGACTGAATATATTATTTTATTTTAAACCAAAAAAAAAACCAAATACATACATGGGTCACTGATTCTGTGACATATGCTGCAGCTTATGTGTGAAATTGAATATGAATGAGTTTATTTAGGGGAAAACAAAAAAAAACAGACAGGTGGATCTGCCACAGACAGCATGCTATGGTGTGGAGCCCCCTAGGGGAGATGGGGAATCTCCCTTTAGGCATTTCCCGACTCAGAAGCTGGACGCCAGACATACGTGAACAAACTGATTAACTCGCCCATTAAGGTCGAAAACCTGAGTGAAGTTGCCCACCCCACCACCTTCTTCAAATCAGACACAATTGGTGTCAATCAACTCGGCAATGTTTGTGCTGGTACATAGCACAAACGTAAACATAGCACAAACGTTTCACACCAATTTTGTTTGATTTCATAAAAGTGGGGGGTAAGGGGGGCTGGTTGACCTATTGACCTTTAACATTTTATTAATATCTTCAGAGCCAAAGCAGCACAAACAAAAAAATTTGCTGCATAAACCATGACAAACGGAGTCGAGTTGATTGACACCCATTTTGTTTGATTCGAAGGTGGGGGGGCCAACTTCACTCAGGTGGGACGAAGCTGAAGTCGGCTTGCGGTTGCAGCTTCTGATATGCAGGAAATGAGTAAAGGGCAATTATTACAGGATGAAAGCTTCTTCAAGCTTAACAGAGGCTCAGATGGCTTTGCTGAGCATTTTCTGTTCAACTCAGAGTGTGCTTACTATTACTGATTTCAATCATAATGCAAAGAAGCATCCAGGTGCCAGTAGCAGGTCGAGGCAGACCGGGGCACCTTGCGGCAGCTGTCACCTGAAGTAGCCGCCACTGCCACAATTTGAGCCTGCTGTCTCATGTGAAGCCGATGAAGCCAGGATGAAACAATGACGCTATGTGAAGCCTGGCTTCACGATATGTGCTTTTTTACTTTTATTCAAGTGAAAATGTACATTTTTGTCTGTGTATTTGTACTTTTACTTAAATGCAATTTGAGTACTTTCTCCACCACTGAATAGGTTATAATGATAAAGCTGTTCATTCAGTCAGGGTTTGATGCTAGCCACTTATTACAGCTAAATTATAACTGCCACTAGTAAAACATTGATTAATGCCTGGTTTTAAAATTAGCTAACTGGACTGGTAGCCGTTGTTTTGTGCCTATTGTTCTCAATGTAACTGTAAACATTAAAATAGCAAATACTAATTAACTGAAGCTTAAACGATCTAACAGAAAACTATCTGAACACACTGGGCTTTACACATTTGAAGTTGTTGTCGGAGCAGTACATTAACGACTTAATCCTCATATGATCCATCATGGTTGTTGTTTTTCTTCCCGCTTGTATCAAGATGCAGAATAGTGAGATTTGTTGAGTATCAGTGATGTTCAATTCGACCTGAACGTCGGGTCGCATTTGAATCAGATGCGTATCGGATACAGGTCGCATTACGTCAAAAAAAATCTGAATTGGGTCACTTCAGGCTGCAGTGTGAACACAGCCTTAGAGGCTTATGTAAGAAATATTGTCAATCAGGGTTTTGTTTACATAGAGATTCTCTGAAGAAAAAAATAAAGGAATGAGGAGTGTTCACGCTGCAGCAGTGAATTACTTCTCACCTTGCAGACTGACAGATATATTTTTTATCTCTGTGAAGAACAAGTAATACTTAATGTGTCATGGTAATTTCTGTTCAGGTAAACTGACATTATGGAGTGTGTTCTCACACAGACCCATCATGGATTTAATTGAAGATTAGGTGGATTTACATACTGATGTGCTGATGTGCCCATACCAAAAGCAAAAAAAAAGAAAAAAGAAAGACATTTAAACCAGCTTTTCTTGGATAAAGGCAGAATCTCATATAAGTGAGCTGAGTGGAACTCAAGAGGATCCTGTGGCTGTAGAGGCAAGCAGAATCATTTATTTTCCATTCTCTGTTGGCCACACTTCAGCCTATTGTAGTGAAAACGCATCCTCCATACCGCATCCGTCATTGTTGGCTAAGTGATGCCAAATGATTTTCTCCTTCTCACCTTCTGTCTCCTTTCATCTCCGTCGAGTGGAGGTTAGTTTTGTACCGGAGCCCCAGGCTGCACTTTAGCAGCTAATTGTCTGCACTAGCAAGTGAAAGCAGACGCCCAACTTTGTAATCAAAAGATTCTCATCAAGGATTAGACATGGAAGAGGAAATTAAGATTTTATTATGCAAGAAAAACCAGGAGAGAATGACAGCTTCAGAAACCAATTATCAGTCTTGAGATATAAAAGGTGCCTCTTAGATGAAAGTATTCTTACTACAAAGTGTGCTCCTCTACCCAACTCTGTGTAAATGCAAATGTCAACACAGTCACTCAGATTTCTCCCTTTTGTTGTATTTACAGTTGACGGATGGGGACTTGAAAGGATCTTGTTGATGGTCAGAAAAAAGGATAAATTCTTTAGCTTGGAATGCAGACTATGCTAAACAGTGTTGGAGTGTTTGGCCTAATGATGCTGAGATAACTAGCAGCTAAACAACAAAAGTGACTTTGTACTGTATTTCTGTAACATGATCGCCTATTCTGATTGCACTTCCGTTCTCATCCATTAGTGCCTGAAGCCCTGCACTGCAGCAGGTAATTGCATTAAATGGTGAGGCTACAGTCTGAGATTGTTCCTGCATTTACTCATAATGCATTTTGAAGTAACATAAATAAGCCATTTACAAACATTTGGAAAAGTAGAGTGCTGTATGTTAAGACACATGGCAAACTCCAAATTACCCATTTTCAATCACAACCATAATTTCATGTTATAAAAAAAACCCCTCAAGATCAGCAGTGTCCAACAGCAACAAGAATACCAATACAAATTATTTTTATTATTATGATGTAGTGATTATTATTCTTCCATGAGAGAGGAGGCAAGCGACTGAATGTTCTTGATTTGGTGGCGGCACTGGGCCTAGGAAGTTTAAAGGGGATGAGGATCAGAGAGTTCAAACTACAATGTAAACGATTCAGTGTTGGTCCAGTACAGACCAGAACTGTTTCACTACAGTGGGGTTAAGAAACACAGGATAAGGAGTCAGTGTGAACGCAGCCTAACCAACAAAAAGCATTGGGATTTGTGCAGGTTTTCACTTCAGAAGGCCGAAAATGAACTCACAGATAGATGGGCATGTCAATGGTTTATTAACATTTCTAGAACAGACAGAATAAAGTTTAAGTCTGCATTATTCGATATAAAGACCAGGAGCGTCATTCAAACAACATGTACACGATCTACACACTTTTGACAACTACGTAAAGTTCCAGGCTACATGTTTTTCATAATAGGCTGTCATCTCTACAGCATGTCCAAAAAATCTTGAGATAACTGTACTTCACAAAAAAATAAAATAAAACATGCAACATATGGAAAAGAAATGTAGTTTAACTACATGTATATTAGTTCTAGTCAGCCAACCCATCTTGTCCACCCGAGCACTTTTACTACAAAGCGAAAGAACTTATATGCCTTTAAACTTTTTCAGTTTGTCACATCACACCCACTACCTTCAATGTATTGTATTGAGATTTTATGCAACACACCGACCAAAAGCAGTAAAGAATCGGGAAATGGAGGAAACATAATACCTTGTTTCGAAATTTGATTACAGGCACAAAGCCGTTTCGCGGAAGCGTCTTTCACAGCAACACAGCTGCAAAGTCTTCTGGACATGCCTCTGAAACTCTTGTCCTTTTGTCACAAAACAGCTCATTTTTAGTCAGACTGGATGTTTTATAGTTTTCTTTCTATATCTATTTTATCCATACATAAATATGGAAGATCCACTGCTCAAAAGTCCTCAGCTGTAGATGTTTATACCATGGGACTATATGATTTTCTGTTTCTTTTTATGAATTATGGACTGAACAGTACCATGTGAGATGTTCTCCAAAATAGTGCTGTTTGTTCGCAAATATTTTCTCACAAATCTCTGGAGCTTTTAAGATGAAATTACCCACGGAGGGACTTTATTTACCTGGTAGGCGACTTCTGAAAGTGTTATTCAGAGGCAGTGGAGTACAGGGTGGCTAAAAGCTACAAATGCGTGGCACATTTTTATGACCTTTTTGGGGAAACGTCATCAAACACTACCTGTCCCCTTTCTTCCACTTACGTTTTATATACGTCGACGTTTGTGGTTGCGATGAAGTCCGTCTCCTGTGAAAAGACGTTCCCGTTTAGCCGCTCGTCCTTGACAGCACGACAGTCGGCTGTGAAGACGTGCTATAATCTTGATTTCATTTCACTGCTTGATTTTAGGAACTGATGACAGTCAGAGTCTCAACACAATAGGAGCAATTTCACCACTCAGTGACAACTCCTTAGACACAAGACTAATAATCTGTTAGATCTTTTTCCCCCTCCAGCATTTCTTCCTTCGGCTGTCAAAAGAAGCTTTTAGACTTCCTTCAAATTCACAGTGTCATTTGTAATTTGCTATGTTTTACCCCCCCATGAGTCTATTATTGCTCCCAACCGGTGGCAATTACTATATATAGTACATTCTTGATCGATCAATATTTCCCATTTTTAAGGCTTTTTCATCTGCAAGACATGGATTTATGGGAATTCATTCGAGTGAAAATGGCTTTGACTTCCATGCGTTCAGTTGAGTAATTACTGGCACAGAAAGTCTTTTTTTATAGTAAAAACCCATCGTTTAAAAAGACATGGTGAGAATATTAAGGCCACCTTTTTGAAGGCACACATTAGGAATTCCTGCAGTTCTAATCAGGCAATAGGCTGCTTTATCTATATTTAATCATGTGGTGAAAAAACCCTTTAGTTTGTGGTCCAAGGCCATTTCTTGCTTTGCTGTGATCCACATTGCAGCGAGGGAACAAGATCACGCTGCCTTTGGTTTCTGTGACAGATTTTACCAGTTCAAGTGTGACTATTTCAGAGTCTCTAAAACCTTGCTGGGTGAATCAAACATAATTTGAAATTGAAGTGGGTAGCCCTCCAGATAAAAAAAAAACTCCCCACAACATTCAAAGGATGAAAAAGAACCAATAACAGCAGAGGTGAGCGATAAGCAGTTCTGAAGACTCCTGGTTAGAAGAGAAAGAAATTGGATTTAGTGCAGCGAAACTGACACAAAGCAGGTTCCGAGGTTCAAACAGCAGAGCAATGTTCTCGATAGAAACGCATGTTCTCTGCAACTTTTTAAGGTCTTCTCACTCCAAGTAGGCTGCACCGTCCTCTTTAAAAAAAAAAAAAAAAAAAAGTCAGGAGGAGTGCATTTCTGTTGTCAGAGGATGCTGACTCTCTCAGTGAGGCCTTTCATGTCTGAGTCCTCCCCGCCGTCATCGTCATCAGAGGCTGACGCAGGCGGAGGAGGGACGTAGTTAGCCGGGTATGACAGTTTGTGCTTCGTAGCGTACATTTGCCAGCGGCTATCGTCACTCTCGTGGGTGATGTAGCGCTCACCAAGCTTGGTCTCCAGTTCCCGCAGGTCCAACCACGTCTGGTAGTCCTGAAACACAGGAGACAAACGGGAGGATGGAAATTCAGCCTCATGAGAGCTTTCAAGAGGCTAAAAGGCCTTCCACGTTTAGAATGCACCATCAGATAAGCGTTTAGGTTGGGTTTGTGGTTTTATTTGAACATAATGCTGAAATTACCATTGTCATACATGGCAGTTTTAATCTCGTTATGACTACCTTAATAGATTAATAAATGCATGTGCAGTCCTGTACTGATGGATGTTTCCGTTTCTTTGGGTCTCGTTTTAAAGGATGGTGACGGTAATGAAGACATTCTAATCATGTCTCCTGCACTCTCCTGTACACCTACTAAAACAATTAAGTCCTTTTGAGGTGGTGACCTTTTCAAAATTACTTATTTTAGGCCATTATTTTTGTCAAACTGATCAAACTGATTGTGCAGACAATCTGCTTAACACACATATCAAGCTGAGATAAGGAGAATCAACTATTGCTTTATCTATGATTTCTGGGAAACAGTGAGTTTTCAGGTAGAGCCAATATTTATTTCACAATTTTTGATTGCAAATTAATTTGGAACTTTCATGTAAAAATATTTATTTTTTGCTTACAGTTGGGTTCTTACCTTTAAACCTTTGCTAAATAAAAATGAAGACCACACAGTCCTTGGCGACTGAGGAAACTTGCAAAATAAGAGCAGGCTATTTTCCCACTATGCACACACATCAGCCTTGAACTTCCTTTTTTTTTTTAGGTGCAGACTCTTTGGATTGATATGCAAAATATAATTTAACAGTTTACAGATTTCTAGGAGATATCATGATTTTAAAAGCTTTTGTTCACCAATATTTCAAGTACAGTATCTGTACTTGAAACGTAGTGGATAAAGCAAAAAACGTCTATTTTTATCAATGTCTCTAAAAATGTATGTGAGGGATCAAATAAATGGTTTCTTTAACTTACCTGTAAATAGGAATGGCTCAAACTTTTGTCGACACTGTAGCGTTTCCTCATCTTGACTTGCAGCAGGTTGTTAATCAAGTCGGTAGCTGAGAACACAATAAGAGTGAGATTGTTTATTAAAATTATTAAAACGAAAATCACTGCTTTATCAAGCACCCGGGCATGTTTTACAATGCTGTTAAAAATGAACAAAAAACAAATTAAGAAGAGTAAGAATGGAATAAATATAGTTAGTTCATTGCAAATAATTGTTTTTAATTTACGTATAAAAAATAATTAAGAGATTTTTTTTTTTCTTGGCTTTTCCATCAAACCATCCTAAGCTTATTGTAGGACAGAGGGGTTGTTGTCTATCCTTAGTGATCAAACATTACACTTAAATTAAGAAGTGTATGTTGTTGTAATTGCTGTTAGTTTGAAATGTTAGCCCTAAAAACATTCATTGTATTTAGGAAAATCCCAGAACTAGAAAAAAGTCAGCCGAGAGACAAAAGATGTGCTTGACATGGAGGTTACTGGCTGCACCTTACCGTCATTTTGCTTTAGAAAGAAAAATCGTATCTATGGCAACACAGTAAAGTTTATCTTCTTGTTCCAGCGATGAATGGGATTTTATGCCTCCAAGCATCAAACCTTCAGCTTTTAATGTTTCTATTGGGATGTTGGATTTTCTGAATTTTCTTTTTTGAAATACAGCTGGAACGTTCACTGAGGTTCAAATTAGGACTGGGAAAGTCATAGGTCTCTCATTTCTATTTTAAAAATGGTTGCCACACGTAAAATATTGTGAACGATGCAGTTGCAACTTCTGTATTAGTTTGTTTCTTGCACATATATAACTGCAGAGCCTCTATTTGTGAACATATTCTTTAGTGTGTGAACCTTGAATTGGAGATGAATACATAGTCTTGTTTTGCTAATAGTGGAGATGCAAATTGGGTTTCCCAACTTGTTGATGGAAGGTACCGGTACTCTGCTCTGCTGTGATGTCATTTCAGGTCAGAGGTTTTACTTCTGGAACAAATCATATGAGATAAACTAAACAAAAGCGTAAACTGAAAGCTTCGGTCTCAGACTGGAAGAAGGAGTGTTGGCAATTCTAGTTGACATTTGTGTTGATTTTACCGTTTAGAGATATCGACTTGCTGTGGAGTCAAACTTAGAGTTTTTACATGACACTGCTGATCAACTGCTTAGGATATTAAAGGTATGTCGGAAATATGACAGGGTTGCTGCTTCAACTAACAGGTAACCACAGATAGCCTGAGGCTTGGTGGTTAAATTTCAAAAGCTGTGAATCCTGCATCTGCTGGAGCTAAAAATGACTGACTCTGGTCATTTGTAACTGACCAGAGTCAGTTACAAATGTCTCTGACTCTGGTGGTTTTGCTGGAGCAACACTTTCATGGGGGAAGGTGAAAGATACTTGATGATTGTGTACTATTTAAGTCTAATATTTCCCCATATCATGTGTCCACTAAAGCGTGGAAACAAAGCCTGACTGTCAGAAATGCAACCACAGAAGTCAGAGGCACCAAAGTGTCGAAAAATAAAACCCAAATAGTTCCAGAAAAGTCTGAGTTTCTTTATGCTTTGCATTGCTCACATAAAGTTGGTGATTAATAACACAAGTTTAAAGTAGTTGTCTAAAATGTCAATAAGGTTGCGTTACAGTGTCTGTGTGTGGTTTTTGCACAAGACAAATGTTAAACTTTAATCAATTTAGCCCATTATTGATTAAGCCCCTTCTCATTTACCATCTTTGGAGATCTTTTTCCATGGGTTGACCGGGTACATGAATGCCGCGTTTTGAATCTGGTCATTGATATCCTCGTCCTCGTTGAAGGGGAACGTGCCGCTAAGGCTGACGTACATGATGACGCCGACCGACCACATGTCCAGCGAGCGGTTGTAGCCCTGGTTCAGCAGAACCTCTGGGGCCAAGTAGGCAGGTGTGCCGACGACAGAGCGACGGAAAGACTTCTCACCAATGATGCGTGCAAAACCAAAGTCGCACAGCTTCACCTGGAACCAACACGGATCAATTTGCACCGAGGGAGGTGATTTTTAGAATGATAAGAGTGTATAAAGTAAATTAGGGAATTAGTATGCTGTATACAGTTAAACCCAAAGACACATTTTTTTCTCACTGTTTGGAGTTAAATCAGATCAAAACTCATTTTAGGTCAGTCACAATTACCCAAATGACATCTATTCACTGAATGTTATAAAACTTTTGTTTTGACATATTTTTTGTAACTTTCTTCAAATTTGTATAAGGTCTTTAGTTAGTATCAGGTCTCTGGGATAATTGTAGGTTTACTATATGATTTGTGCCAAACCTTTCAGATTTTCTTCCTGAAGTTTCTCACAGTAAAGTTTGCTGGAGTTTTGATCCATTCCTCCTGACAGAACCGCTAAAACTCAGTCACGTTTGTACGCCGTCTCACTCTCAAATGCTTTTTTGTATCTTCCCACAACTTCTCCATATTTAAGGCGTTGTGATGGCAACACCAAAACACCGACTTCGTTGTCCTTAAGCCACTTTGTAGCCACTTTAGCTGTATGCTTATGGTCAATATCCATTTGGAAGATCAATCTGCAGCCAAGCTTTTATTTCTTGGCTGATGTCTGTAGATGTTGCTTCAATATTTCAACACAATGCTCTTTCCTCGTAAAGGCATCTATTTTAGGACGTGGACCTCCTCCAGGAAATCATCTCCACAACATAAGGCTTCAAAGCTAAGACGGTACAAACATCCCTGTTTTTCCTTCAAATGTAATGATAGTTGTTACGGTAAAACAGTTCCACTTTATTTCATCAGACCACAGGACAAGTCTCCAAAAATGAAAAGGTTTGTCCTTGTGTGCATCTACAAACTACAATCTGGCTTTTTATATTTTGTCTGAATTAAAGGTTTCCTCCTTTCTGCCCATGTTGGTACAGGACATGTTTCACTGTCGATAACGACTCTGTATTACCAGCTACAACATCATCTTCACAAAGTCTTTGGCTTTTGAGCAGAAGCTGATTTGCACATTCATATATTCATGTCTGAGTCACGCTACCTGTTTTCTTCCTGCGCAGTACGATGGTTGGACATTCTCACCAAGTCTATTTTGGGGTATATTTGTTTGAACACATGAATGCAGCACCTTCAATCATTTGGAAATTGTTACTAAAGAAGAAACAGACTAGTGCACAATCCTCTCCTGATGCATCAGCTGATTTGTTTGGACTTTTCCATCATGTCAAAGAAGTGTCCAAAATGTTTGACCAAAGTCAAACATTGTAAAATATTACCATCTCTGACAATGACCAAATATGTGTAAACTGATCAATTTAAACAAAGTTACAAAAAAAGGTTCCTGGTAAGTTTGCCAACATATAGCAAATAGAAAAAATTTTGATAATTGTAACCAACTTAAAACAAGAAAAATTTGGTCTGATTTAACTTGTGACAGTGAGACATAATACTGTATGTGTCTTTTTATTCAGTGTGCATAAATATCTGGTTTCCACTGTATATATAAGCCCTGCTGCTTGTTTGTGTGGGTACCTGCGGGAAAGGATCGGCTGAGGCAAGCAGGACATTCTCAGGTTTCAGATCACAGTGGACGATATTCTTGAAGTGGAGATGTCTGAGAGCTGCAAGAATCTTCTCACAAACAGAAAAGCATGATTTCACACAATCAGAAAATGACTCAAAGGAAACTACAAATAGAAAATTGGTAACTCTTATGAGGCTGTCCACATGAAACTGTCTTAAACGACCCTCTCCGAACTCTTCAGTTCTTGCTCTTTTTTTTTTCCCTCTTTCACCTAAAGATCATCTAACAAATTATGATATCAGAAAACATAAAATGAGTAAACATGCGAAGGTCTTTTCAAATGTTGACTGCATTTATAAAGAGAAAAAACAGCAATCCAAAACAATGCATGCGAAAAAGTAATTACGCACCGTCCTTGGTTGCAACTGCTGCCACCAAGCATTACAAACTGGCAATTAACGCTTTGCATCGCTGTTTAGGTATGTTGCTTTAATTCAGCAACATCTCAGCAGGACATGAGTATTGCTGGTCATTTTCATGATGCACAGCTTAGATGACCATAAAGTGACAAAACAAGGCTGAGAATTTCTCTAAAGATTTTCTGGTAAATACTAAAACTATTGACTCTATCAGTTTAAGCAAGTCATCCAGGTCTTGAAGCACAACATTGGGCCCAGACCATCACATTATTTGACTGTCAAATATAGTTTGTTTTTTTTATCTCTTGAAGAAGTTATCATTTGACAACTACAGTCTATCTTTATTCATATTAAAAAAGTGAAAACAAAATCTTATTCAAATTTGGGTAACACTTTATTTGACGGGATGTGCATAAGACTGACATAACACCTGTCCTAAACATGAAGGAGTCTTCATGAATGTTTATGACTGTTGTCATGAAGTGAAGTGTCATTCGGTAAATAATGACACTTTCAACATCAAGTTGCATTAAAACATGTATTAAAAGTTCATTAACATTGTCAACTTTGCGTTATAAGTGTCATGATTTGCCAAATGACACTTTGTGACAAGTCATAAACATTCATAAAGACTCATTCATGTTCATAACAGGTGTTATGACATGTCAGTCTTACAAACACCACCTCAAATAAAGTGTTACCAGAATTTGTTTGACAATGTGAAATGTTTAAAATGGATTTTAAAAAAAGCAGAAACAGGAAACTTCTATAACGGGGCAAATAGTTTTTTACGGTACTGCATACATAGTACAACAGCAGAAATGCTTAGCAGATGTAACATAAACAGCATTTAGTTACAATTTGTTGTTCTGCCGGTGACAAAAACACACCTGTGTGATGAGGAATTTAGTTAGCCTCTCCGGCAGTCTTCCCTTCTCGCTGGAAAGGATCATCTCCAGCATGTCACCATGCAGCTTCTCCATCACCACAAACACTTTCTCTGGGGTTTCAAACATACACTCCAGGTTCACTATTCCCAGATGTCGCAAGCTCTGGTTGAAAGAAAACAAGAGTTTGGTCAACAAGTTGTATACAATGTAAACATGTTGAAAACTTTGGAGAGTGAGAGAAAAACTGAGGCGAGTGAATTGAAGAATTGTGAAAGACATGTTTCAATAAAGTTAGGTTTAAAATGGCAAGATTCATCTTAAGGTGTGTAACAGAGAGAAAAAAAAAAAAAGCAGATTTTCAAATGCATGCAAAAACAGGAAGGCGCAGTCACACACAATGTCAGCGTGAGACAATAAACCACAGGAAATATAATGTGAAGCAAGATGAGGAACATTTTAAAAAGAGTTAGTATAAACGGACCAGTTCAATAAATTAGAATATAATTGAAAATTCCCTTTACTTCAGTAACTCAATTCACTGAGTAAATGAGTCACAATAAAGATTAATTACACACATGCTGACACTTTAGAGCCTTTAGTTCTGTTAATCATAATGATTTTCAGTCTATGGCTAATCAAAGCATCATATGTAGGATTAAAATGTTACATCAAACCGATTTCAGAAGCACAGAAAAGTAGAATAAATTAAAAGTATGTTTAATACCTGCCTAATTTGTTTTGTCTAAAGAAGATTTACTACTGAACTGGTCAACTCTGGTCTGTAAATAATGAATCTACCTCCATCTGCTGGTTAAAAGAATATATCTGTTTACACCCAAGCCATAGACCATAAAATAACTTAATCCAAAAGCAGTCCGTAGTTACAAAACATCAAATTACAATACTTCAGTAAATCCAGTGAATCTAAAGAACCAAGTGAACTGTTGCGAATTCAGGTCTCAAGGATTATAGTATAGTGAAGTATTTTCAAAAGGTTGATCCACCTTTCAAATTGGACCACTTTCATGCCAGCAGAGACAGATTTATTGAGGACACTAAAGTCACAACCCTCTCACCTGAATCACAAAGGGAGACATGTGATAATATGATTTATCAACCAACGCATCGACTTCCAACAGCATCATCCCAGACTTTCTGGTGACCTAACTATTTTCCTCGCCCATCACCTCCGTAAGTACAGCAAAAGGTAAAACCTTTGACCAATTTCTCCTCGTTTTACACACAGAGCAATAACGCTTCTCAGAGCGGTGTGCTAAGCCTACTACTTTATTTCCAGAATAGGTGGGAGTACACATGAGTGTACTCCCACCTATTCTGGAAACGTCATCCTAAAATTTCACCACTGTGTTCAGCCTGATCGCAGGTGACCGTGAAAACGATTGAGGTTCTAGTCATGACAGATTGGTGCTATTCAAATAATCTGCAACTGAAATCCACAAATCAACAAATCTGACCTGAAACATGTCATCTTTCTGCTCACCCCGGAAGACATCTACAACCCTTGATGCCAAACCAAAGGAATAAATATTTCACAGTGTCTTTCACAAGAGCGCTGACGCCAACACTTGGTTGCCCCACAGCTAGCAGTGGATTAAGTTAAGGATTAACAGACTGGAAAACCGAATTAGCTCAAAAACTACAACCACACCGAGTATGAACATACACTAATCTCAGTTGAAAGGTAAAAATGTAAATGTTTTGTTATTCACATTTTATATGTTGCTCAGTGCAACAATAGTCATGTTGATTAAACTGAAATGTGAGGCTCATTAAAAGTACCTTATTAGTATTATTAGTATTGACAACCTTTAAGCAGGTATTAAACATACTTTTCAGAAAGGCTACATTTCTCCATTAAAATGTTTTTATTGGTCTGATGTAATATTTTAATCTTAAACATCTTGTTTTCTTTAACTGTAAGCGGAAAATTGTCATAATCAACACAAATAAATGCTTTCAAACATCAATCTTTGTGTAATTAAGCTACATTTATCACCAACTGAACTTTATCACCAAGTGATAATAAATGGACTTTAAATAAATAAATAAATAAATGGACTTTGTCATAATATTCCAAGATATTGAATGGGTTTGTACAAGTTACAGTGTAGGAGTACAAGTCAAATGTTTTCAGAGTGTAAAATATTGACGGCATTAAGTTTTGGACTGTGAGCTCGTGCTTCAACTTTATTTCGCCACACACTGTGGGCATTCTCCAGCTTCAACATACAGTGCTCCCTGCTGGTCAGCGTCATTATTGCAACATGTCGCTGCATATCAGCACGTGCATTTGTTTGTATTATTTATGGCTTCCTGTACTTTAATGTAAAGCCTTCTCCTCTGATTCAGATACTGATTTAAATGACTTTTCTATTTGCAACAGACACTTTTATGTTGAAGGTTGTTTTGTTAGGGATGTTCATCAAAATGTCTGGCATAAAACTATTCGATGGTCTAGTTATTTTCTTGCCTTCAAGTCTCTTGGTAGGTGAATGATTAATAATGAGCAAATTTATAAGAGAAATTAGAAAAATACAGGTGACAATTCATGATATGAAAAAAATAAACACTTAAGGTATCAAGAATCAGTTCACCTTTAAATATTCTTTTACTAAACCGAGTTACTAGAATGCCTACCACAAAATGCTAGTTCTCATATCATTTTAAGACTTTAAATAGGCATGTGATCGTACAGATGGTATAAGACGTGTGTTCTTACTTGCAGGATGGCCACCTCGTTCCTCAGCTGGCTCTCTTGTTTGGTGGGAAATCGAAGCTTGTCGATGACTTTGACAGCAACGTCTCTTCCTGTCTTTCTGTGCTTTCCTGAAATTATTAATGCAAACTTTAAAGTGTTTGAAAAGCAGATATTCTTCTGTTATGGTCCAAGTAAAATTATAAGTCCAGTATTGTTTCTTTTTTTATTTGTTTCTTCTTAAACACAAGCACCAACATTACATTTGTGTTGTTTTGTGTTAAATATAAATACATTAGATGTACAGATGTACATGTTTTTCACATGACACAGCAACCTATAGCTTTGTCATTGTGACTATGTATGTTCACATACCTCCATAAACTACACCAAACTGACCAGATCCAAGCACTTCATCAGCAAAAATCTGGTACACTGTGCCAATATCCTGCGAGAGACAAAATTATGTATCCAAGTGAAAATGCTGCTTGATGAAAAAAAACAAAAAACAAAAACTTGGACCAAGGAAACTGAGTGAAAAGTCATACCACATTCTCTTGGATTTGGCTGTTGGAGACAGAAATGCTGATAGAAGCCTGTCCTGAAATAACATCCAAATGCTATAGGTTGGTTACGGCACACAACACGTTTCTGAATAGTACCTCAAAAGCACTGGAACATTTGTCTGCACTACCACATAGAACAAGCTACATTTCCAAAGAAACATCTTAGCATGCTTCATTTAAGCACTTGCTCTTTTTATATTCTTAAACTTACTGTGTGGCGTATGCCCCTCAGCCGGAGGGGCATCCTGAAAGATGACTGGCATGAGCGCCTGGCGAATGGCGCACTCCCAGGCGTTTGCCACCTCCCGCCCAATGCCACTGTTGGGCTGCACCATACTGGGGGAAGGGGGTGTCTGGGGAAGGGTCTGGGGGTTGCTGGTGGACAGTGAGGGAAGGGTATTGGGGTCTTCCCCGACAAAGTAGCACATAGTGCCTGTGACAAGCTCAAAGCAGTGAGGATTGGTGCCTTGTGGGACTAGAGTGAAGTCAGTAGCAGGACGCACCTCCAGAATCTCAGAGAGGGGGATCTCCTGCAGTAACATGGATGCATTGGTGAGGGACAGAAAGTGTACAATTCACAAGAATACTTCTAGAATCAGCAATACGTACCTTGTAGTATTTGTTGGAGGTGTTGTTCTGGAACAAGATGATGCACTTGCAGTCCAGACGCCAGTAGTGCCTCTTTCTCTGTGGGGGATTAGGGTTGGAGAGGATGGGACAGCAGGAGTAAGACACAATACTGAGGAACACGATGGGTAAAAGGACAACAAATGAGGAATAGCTGCATGAAAAGGGTTCACTTCAAATCTCAAGTGGTCACATAAGACACCACAACAGATAAGCTACAGGATGCAAGGGTAAACATAAAAAAAGAAGGTTAAAAAAGAAGAGGGAAAGGACAGAAATGAAAGAGTGTAACTGCAGCCAGAGAGGAAACAGTCTAAAAGGCTACAGAAATAAATACATTTCTCTAAAGGTCAAATGGAGCTTTTGCACATCAGTAGAAAGACCAGGTACCAAATCCAATTTCTGACTGAATTAACCACATATTTGCTGAGTGCTTCTGCGTCGACAGAAAGAGTCAACTCTATCTTCAATTTCCGTTCATACGCTCCAAAAGCACAGCAGTACATCAAAATATGGGGGGGAAAAGAAGCAATAAAGGCTGAAACCAAGCGATCAATGTCAAAACTGCTGTGAGAAAAGCTATTCAACAGAAATCAGAAGCAACATTCTGCTGTGATTTATGAAAAATGTGCAAAGAAAATCCAATTTATTCCTGTAAATAATTGATTTGAACCTTCAAGTTAATTTTCTTTCCCAGTAGAAGTCATTTAGATTTTAGACGTTCGTTATGGAATTATAGTGTATATACCAGGGTGTCCTTGTTGCTGTAGTGAACCATCCATCCTTCCTTAATAGCTGTGCTGGATCGTCGAGTCGTTTGCCTCACCGACTGGACAACCCTCATCAGTGGGATATTAGCACTACAAAAAAAACACAAAAAAAAACGCAAATTGAGGCATCTTAAAATTAAAATCCCCTGTGTGAGTTTTACAGTAAAGAAATGGTTTCTAAGTTTGAATATATTGGGTTAAACTCTGTCTATTATAACAAAAGCACGAGTGTAAAACAAATCAATCTCCTAATGGACGTACAGTACAATTAGGTATTAATTAGCCATTTCCTGTGCTGATTATTATTATTAATGAGGTTACTTTGAAGTGCAGATGAAATTGTAAAGGCACCACAGTTAACATGCAGCCCAATGATGCACTTTAGAAAAACAGCAAGCTGTTGGACGTGGTCTGATGCTTTGGCCGGTTGTGTTTTTGTTGTCCAAATATGGCGAGCGACTTGAAAATGAAATGAAAGAAAAATGGTGACGATATTTTGTTGTTTACAATCGGTGAAGAAGCCTTCTTGCCAAACATCAGCGCTTATTATACACTTAAGTACAATGCTGTATTTTTTGTTTAATGTTTATTGTTGAGTGTGTAAAAATTAAGAAACAGGATCAGGGTTAGGGTAATAAAAAAAAAAAGTGCATTTCAATAAAAAACACATTTTTGCAACCTGTGAGTATTTTCACTACTTTGCTTACTGCGCCAAAAGTTTGTAAATAAGTAACAATAGTTTGGAAACCACTCATCTAAAATCTCCTCATACCTTTGGTCTCCACCTGTCCCATCCTGGTTGTTGTCTGGAGAAAAGGAGCCGGGGATGCTGCAGGCCTCATCTGAGTCATCCATTGAAGACTTGTCTGAAGTGTCGTACTCACTGCTGAAGTCCATGGGCACTTCGGTGTCGGCGCTGGGACTCAGCATGTCTAGTGCAAGAGCAAAAAGGAAAGAGGGTCTGAGCTAAACTGGATTAAAAACAAATCTATTCACCATACTGTGAAAGCAACCACTGTTTGCTACTTCTCTGCCATTACAATTATTACAATTGGCACTGAAAAATAGTAAGAAAAAAAAAAAACACTGGTTAGCTGAAATTTAAGAGAAAAGCACACCTTTACCAGCTTGATAAAAACTAGCACCTTGTACTCCGCTTTGCTTCACACAGAGCTGAAAGCGAGATTTGGATCAAGCGAAATAAAGCAGGAAAGCAACGACCAGGCCTCATGCTTGCATGCATCTGAGCATTGATTATACTTACCACAGTTACTTCTGTTGTCTGAAGAGATAAAAACATTAGGGCCAGTGAGTTTTAGTAGTAGACAATATGTCATTTGGAATATTTAAGACATGTAACATGGTTATTAGTTCTAACAAAGAAAACATGCATGTTTTATAAAATCCATGCAGCTTACACACAATGCAGCCATGTAAATACATTAGACAGAGGATTTATGTCTTTGCTCACCTCCAATGGTCTCCCCAAGGCAATCATTAGGAACCTTATATGCACAGCGTTTATGGCAATTGAATTTACAGTCTAGGAGGAATACAAGAAAAAGGTTCATTTCAAGGGAGCTATTAAATATTAAAAATGATTATTTAATATTTCATTTTACAGAAGTGACTTAAAAACACACCCCTGTTCATCTGTGCTCACCTTTGCACTGTAGACCCTGCCTGAACAATCCTCGGAGAAGTCTCTTGCAGTACTGGCACACCGTTGGCCGTGTGTATGAGTGAATAGCAAATGTGTGGGGCACCTTCACCTTCGTCATCAGGATCTTGTCCAGATGAACAGGCCGGCCTGTGTAGAAGCGCCGCGCCTCACTAGGAGTCCGTGGCTTGGAAGATAGAAGAGGACAAAAACTGTAATACTGAAGTTGATTTAGCTTAAAGAGAAAAAAGAATTAAAGAATGTTATCATCTGCTCTTGGCAAAATGTTTCCATTACATATTAGTTTTAAGTTTTAGATTGGCCAGTGTATCCTTAGCATTTCACAGCATTTAAAAAAAAAAACAACAACAAAATTTCACTTGCTATTTTAAGTATTGTATTATTTCGACTAATGTCTAAAGTTGGAATATGGGTATGTGAATTACATCGGAGCCAACTTTAAAGAAAAAAACAAAAGAACAAAGATATAAACCGATTGATATGTACAGGGACCAATAAATATTACAAAAAGTGTGGGAGAATTGCAAATAATCAAAAAGGAGAAAGTGTTTCTTTAACATAAGCTTTATCACCATTGTTGTACTGGACACATCATAGTAATTCTGTATGTAATGAAACACAAATTGTCAGAGATGCAAGTAAACCGATTTTAAATCCACGCCATTCCTAATGAATTTAATATTTCTATTGTGACAACTTCAAAATTGGAAAATAAAGTTTCAGATTAAAAATGGAATGCATAAATAAACTTCATTCCTCAACTTTATGGAATACAGAGGGGTAATATATTTCTCCTTTCTTTATGGCATAACACTGTCAAGACAGTAATGCTTCAGAAACATTGCATTTGTACTTGTTACAAAAGTTTGAATACACTCAATATATATGTTTGAGTGTTAATGTAACAATTAGAAAATTAAACAGAAATACTTTACATCCTTTCAAAAAACATTATTTCAGAAAGCAGAACCATCATGTGCAAGTGCTGCTTCTAAACATTGTGTATCAAGTTATTTGTTGCATAATGTGTCTCTGGAAATATTTATCTTCTCGAGTGCCAAAGACATCAACAGATGTATCACTGCAACGTTTGAAGTTAAAACAGATCTCTGAGTGTTTCTTTACCCAAACAATTGCATGTAGCTGCCCAAAGATATTACACAACAGCAGTATGGGCATGGGCCAGCACTGCACACACCCATGAACGTCCCAGATAACATTTTGACAGACCAGAAACTGATCAATAGTTTTTCATTTACAGTTACATTTAAAAAGTTGTTGCCTTCAACTATCTAACAGTGTTGCCGTTTGTGTAAAATTGCTGTGATTGTAGATAATTACGTGTGGAACGTGGTTCTGCAAGGTATTTTGGAGGTTTTCAGATGGATATCTGGAAACCTCCAAAGCTGCATGGCTTTGTCACAAAGACATTTAAAGCAAACATGTTTGAAAAATGTCTCCATAGTCAAAAAAAATGTGTTTTTTTTAGTTAGTATTTTAATGAATATTATCAGCTACAAAACCACTGATGCAAAACGATCATCTAGCCGAAGGTTATTTTGGGAAATGGTCTTGCTTTATTTATTTATCTGAGTTTCATTTATCAAACTGACACCACATACATACATACACCACAGCGCTGAGTATGAATTACCATTTGTGTGTGGGAGCGAATTAAACTGGTTTCTTCAGAGCAGGTGGAGGCTGTCCCCACGCTGTAGACTGACTCACTGGTGGAGAGACGCAGGGACTGACTGCTACTCAGAGAAGTGGTGGACAGCCGTCGCTTGCGTGCTCCACTGCAGTTATTCGGGATGCTGAATGCACAGCGCTTGTGGTAGTTCAGCCCACATCCTGCAGGGGGATGCATAGATCAAAGAATCAGATAGGTAGAAATAAACGGTGCAACGGAAAGGAGGAGGAGGAGAAGGACATTTGTGCGTTGCAAGAGATCATTTTAGAAGAGATATCTTTAGGTGCCATTGCATTCTCACCATCACACTTCAGGCCTTGTCTGACCAGTCCAAACAGCATCTCTCCACAGTGATCGCAGAAGGCCGGGGCTCGGTACGAGTGCACATTAAGCGCATGGGGCCGAATCTGGAAATCTTCAAATGTGGCTGCCGCTAAAAAGAGACAAAAGTTAAACAGAGCGGCAGCTGTGGGTGTTAAAAATAAATGTCATGTCAGAGAAACTCAACATATAGCAGAAATATTTGATAGATTAGAGATGCAGGTAAAATTGGAAAGCAGATTGATTTTCTCTCTGCTGATGTGACAATAGTTTGAAAGAGTAAAGGAACAAATTAGCCACGATTGTGTGACAGGCTACAGTAAAATAAAGCCTTCTCTTCTGAACTGAAGCAGGCAGGAAGAGAGCTACTTTGCACTGTTGTTGGGGAAAGACTCACCTGAAAGCACCACTTCCACCAGATCTCCCTCCTGAATGTCACTTGTGGATTTGACCCGCTGGAGGACGTTGTTGGAGGTTGTGTCATGCTTGAACAGCAAAATCTTGTCATAGATGCCATAAAATCCACACTCTGGGAACTGCAACAAGAAGAAAATATACATTTAATCATGGGTGATTTTAACTCAGCAATTTACAATTTATAGACAAAATCAATTGTGCGAAACTGTTGCAAAAATAAAGTACAGCCCAAGTCATATCTAGTGTGTTAATACATATATTATTAAATCATTATTGGCTTTAAAAGCTATTTAAATCTCCTTCCAGCTTCACAAAATCAGACATGACAGATCCCTGTATTTTATTATGTATTAAAGATAATAAAACACAGATGAAGCCAAACTGGAAAACTTAAAAAAAATCAGACCCACATCCCAAAACTCAGTTTAGACACAAAATAATAATAAGTCTTTGAAATTTAAAGGTTGTGTTCTCATATTTTTGCAAGATCTGGGACAGATAGACAATGATTTGTTGGTTTATTAGGAAAGCCTCAACTGAACCCTAAAATACATATGACACAAGGCAAAAGTTAAAATAACAACTTCAAATATAATTCAACCAAGAATGTGATACTAATTGTGGTAAACTAAAGGTAAATGTTAAATTTTCAACTTCATCACGATCAAAAAAAAAGCTTTAGATTGCAAATTAGGCTTGTGATAAACTAATGCTGTTATGAACGCAACATATTTCAGTAAAACTATAAATTATTAGAAGAATATCCCAAAAACAGTATAAAACAATTTAACAGATCCATCAAGGCCCAAATGCAACATATGTACTTCGATCTCTTGTGTGCAATTTTATTTATTTATTTTTTTTTATTTTAACTATTTTAGTCTTTGCATGTTTATACCATTACAAAGCTAAGTATTAAAAATCAAAACCCTAAGGAGGATTTTTACAAGGTCATACTTTTGCATCAACTATTAAAAAATAGTGTAGAAACAAGGTGAAAAAACTTCCAAAATTCAAAAAATCTGCCTTTCACAGAATTTAAATTTAGACTTTGATAAAAAAATTTAAACAAAAACAGACAGACAGGTGCCCACTTAATGTACGTAACCTACATCTCAAACAATATGACGAGGAAGAGCATTGAAACTCCTAAAGCAAGTTTTAATCCACACCACAAAAATTTTCAATAGCCTTTCAGAAAAGAGTGTCCACAAGTCCCCAGAATCCCAGAATAGATTCACAATTTTTGGATTTCATAAATGCAGGTAAAGAAAAACACACATTAGCACACACTAGCACATATGCTAATACGACCAGGCCACATGTCAAGCAACTCGATCAATGTGGCCGGAAACACAGAGGAGTAACTGCATCCTATCTTCCTATCAATCAAATCCAAGTGAACACGCAAACATGTTCAGGTGTTTCCATGAAGCTTTTCCACAGATATGAGATGAGAATGTCTATCAGAAGTCAACTGAGCAAGGGAGGCTGTTACAGGGAAACCCTGCCCTCATGAATAGTTAACGCAGTCTGGTTCACTTCAGTGGCCACACCACACAGGACACCATAGACACACGCAGTTTTAAAATCATTTTCTCTTGTAACACGTAAAAAATAAGCTCAAAATGAGGAACAGAAAAAACAAATTACGCTACATTTGGACAGACTGCTCCCTCACACGTTAGCTCACGTAAAAACATTCAAAATAGTTATCTCTGCTCACTTGTGTTGCTTTTCCATTGTTGAGTCAAGATTCACCATCTGGCCAGACTAACTACTTACAGGAAAGGGGACCGTGGTCTCCGCCTTCAAATGACACAATAACACAAATACACCTTCTGGCTAACCAACAGGCACACCCTCCTAACAAACACAAACACACACCCTGTCTTTTTTCCCCCTTTCCCTCTTTCCCCCCCAACCACTACAGCACAAACACAGTCTGTCTCTTAGTTCCCCAACATGCTTTCCCAATCAACCACATCACAAAATCCAGGCCTGGCTTGTAACGCTGCCAAGATACACAGCAAATCCACCACGCCCCAGCTGCTGGCTACCGCTGCTGACCACAGTCAACAACAAGACCCAAAAAGCACATAAAGGTTGTCTTTTCAACATATGTTCAAGACCTCTGAGCTATTTTGAGAACGAATCAAACATTAACCGTGTCAGAGTCAATTAAGTAAATCAAACCAAAACAATAAACTACAGTCATCCAAATAATAAATGTTTTTCACCTGATTTTTACTGAAGAATAACAAAGCTATTCTAGATAGCCTGTTACTCATTAGTTGCAGATGTTTATGCATTTGGCAGACACTTCTTATTCGAAGCAGCTTTCAAATGAGGATACAATGCAGTGAATATCAAAGCTAACGGTAAAAGAAAGACAATTTGACAGGTTATTTTAATGGTGACATAGGAAACAGTGCAGCAAAAGAGTTCAGAAATGGAGGGACATGAGCACAGACTGCAGCTGAGAGTCTAGGAAAGTCAAAGTGTTAAATGCTAGAGTAGGAAATACTTTCTGAAGAGGCAGGACTTTAAGAGGTTTTTTTTTTTAAAAATAGATAAGGATGCCTCTGTTCTGGTAGAGCATGGTAGGTCATTTCACAACACACGAAATGACCTTTGGGTCATTTCAAGACAATAGTCTGGATTTTCTTGAGGGTGATGTAAACGCACTACTGGCTGACAAGCCTTTGATGGTCAGAGTGACTGTTGTGACATAAGTCTTTGCAAGAGCTTTTTAAGTAGGTGGGAGCCATTTTGTTAAGTTAAATTAACAGCAGTGACTTAAGTTTGATAAGGATAGCTAATGCTAACCATGCAAATCATTCATATAGGATTCTAAAAAAGGGAACCTTGGTGTCATTCTGTTTTCCAATGATGGTCCCCGAACACAATGACAGTTCACAACAGAAAACTTGAAATAACAACTCATTGAAACACTTATCCAATATTCAAGGCAAGTAGAGCAAGAGTGAACAGAATGGTATCATTGCCTCTGAAATGTGGAATTCTGCAAAGACTTTGTCAGAAGATAGAAAAGATCAAATGCCAAGGATCAATGCTCAGCATTTCTGAGGGTGCATCAACTGAAGCTTCAAACTTCACTGAAAACTAAAATTAGTCTAATTTTAGTTTCACTGAAAACTAAAATTAGTCTAATTAAAATTAGACTCCAGGTTGTTTCTAAAGTGAATGGCGTTTCCTGATAATAGAGGGCAAGTTGTATGTTGTTTGGGGACATAGAGAAAGAAATACAGTTTTAATGCATGCTGACAGCTGATCAGCTGATCAGTCACGTGAGGTACATAAATGTTTGCTACATCAGAACTTAGAAATTTGTTTCCATCTCCCCTTTAGCACAGTAACTCTTCTTCAGAAAAGCCTAAGAAAACCAAATCAAGTAAAAACCCTTTTTGAGAAAATGAGGAAGTCATTTTGAATTGTAATATTTTCATCTATTTCTCATCTTTTCCAATGCATTACATCAACATGGGCATAAAAAATATTGATAGAAACGTGGCTATTGTCTTTTTCCAAATATCTGTAAATTTCTTTCTTTGAAAATATACAAATTAAAATGAAAACTTTTTCTGTTAAATGTGGTGAAAAAGTATTTTCAGGCCTGAAAAAACATGTAATGGAACAGGAACAATGTGACAGAGATTTTTCCCCTCATTTTTTATTTTTTTTTTCTGGATTTTCCCTTTAAATTTTAGGTTTCTTTTTAATCCTGACAGACGCCTACAGGATCGGTTCTGGCTCCTGGACAATTAGACAATACAGACATCAATAAACTCAGACTTTACTCTTTTCCAACAACAGCCCAAAAGCTCTGTGACAGCAGGAATTCACATAATAGCTACGTGAATCAGTACATAGCACTGCCACAACTGAGACTCAGTGCTGCCATGTGTAATTACAAAACACCCACAGAGCCTAGATCAGGACAGACTTCAAGCTCACAAATCCACCACCAATCATCTTCTACAGGCGATTCTTAATGCCAACCAGTCTCCCATAAACCCCCGCTGTTGCCATCACTGCTCTTCTCGATCCGCAAAACTCAAGAAACAAGTCAAGTCATAAAATCCTCCACCGACTGTTCAAAAAACAGTCAATGCACCAACCGCAGAAAGTGACTGCCAAGTCTATGCAGACCACACCTCTTTACCACACCACTGAAATGCATAAGATTCAGACTCCACAAACCACTGCTGCCTTCAGAAAAATACCCGCTTTTCTTAATCTCGTGTTCAGTTTTCTGTGAGTGCAGAGAATGAGGATAAAATGTCCGATTTCAATTTTAGTATTATGAGAAATACGCACAGGTCGTCGATTTTGCGATCACCCCATAGGTTTGTGTACACAGCGTCCATTAGGTTGTGCATGTAAAGGTTAGGACTACTGTTACTTGGGTTTATGTTAATGTGTGTTCAGTCTGCAAACAAAAGCTGCATGTGTCATTACATTTACTGTACAGATAGCATGCCTTGCCTGGAGGGGAGGCGGCTCTCACACGGCATTCTTTATGTTGTCAAGCATCAGGTTTCCCACTGTTTCCTGTGTTATGCTCTTCAATCTTTGGACCAATGAACTCATTATAAGTGAAATTAATAATGGATTAGGCGTTGTTCACACAGTCATTTGATTCTATTCCCTAACACTTATTTTCCTTGGTTGTAAACAAAGCAACGGGAACGTCAAATTTTACTGCTGTTTTAGCAGCTAATAAAATTGTCATGAAGAAACTCCATCATCTCCTTAAACTGATTATGTATGGTGAAGTTTCACACTGTGAAATTCTTTCATACAACTTGATTTTTGAAATCATTTCAAAATTTATCTTTTGATTGATAAACAAAAGAAAGAAAAAAATCCTTCAAGGGGACCTGCTGTCTTTTCTTGGTGCATGGGCTACACAAAAAATGTAGAAAATACATTTTCTACACAAAATCATTATCAGACATTGAGATTTCATTTTGCTCAGTTGTGCTAATTTCAAGCTAGTTTCAGAATGATCAAACAATAAGCCAAGATTTGATATGAACCAATTATCTAACAACTATTTCCTGTTGTGGTTAACTTTGTGCTGTCATCAATTCGGGGTTTATTTCATTCAGAAACGCTAAATTACAAATGTAGTCAATTTTAGAGTAAGACTGTTTGTCTAGTTGGGTCGCTTGTGTTTCAGCCATGTGGGTTTACCGAAAAGCTACAGGGTGGTTCATCTAAAGATAAACCATCTTTAAATAAAGACTCAGCATGTGTGAATAACACAAAGACTTTTATGTCCCGCTAAGAAAGCCACTTAACTTCTGCTTTTCATCCTCCCTGTCACTTCCCCTCCAGCAGCTCAGCATGAAACACCTTCAGCCCCTCGGCCCATATGAGCTAGCATGTTAGGTTTTCTGATCAGGAAAATACTAAAATACAAATAAATGAAACACTTGTGCAACTTTTAATGAAAATGTTGTCAAAAAACAAAACTGGATCAGTCACAGTTATATTTACTCTGCAGATACTCTTTTCCATATTTGCCTCAAATAATTTTAATCATGCAAAACATCACTGAATATGTGGCAACATTAACTTTAATAACAGGGCTACACACAAGTACATTAGATTAGGGACGACTTATGATTCTGTTGGATCATTTGGCTTTGCGGTGGTGATTTCTTCAAAACAAAATAAAAGTTTTTTTCAAAGGGTGAATTTCACATCTCAGTACCATTTAATCACACATTTAAGCCATGTCTTTTGTAGGTTATCATAGTCAGTTATTGACTCTGCATCATATGTCTCTTATCGTATGTGTTATGACTACTTTAATCTGTCACTTCCAAGCCATAGGAAGTGGTAACGTCAGCCCTGTGGTTTTCTGACCTGTCAAGGTGTAAAATTAGGTTTGGGCAAAGATGCAACACATGCCTCACAGATAAAGATGAATGTTTTTTTTTTTTTAAATAAACCATATATGAAAAAAAGAAATACAATTATAAACTTGAATACTCAATAGTCTTCAATTGCTGAGTCTATTTGAGTGAAAATCTCTTATCTTGCATTTTTGCAACCTTATCTGTATGCAGTTGAAGGTAATTCTGACCCGTCCCCCAGAGGTATTATAAACACTCACACATAACGAATCCCAGTGATGTGTTGACTCAGAACTATGACAGTGTGTCTTAGCATAACCCATCCTGTAGCACATCGTTTACCCCGTCTTGGTTTATGCTCAGATTTAATGCAGAATGACACAAAATAGTACAGGTGTTCTGTTCATCTGTGCTACGCTTAAATCCGTCCTATCTTGTGGTAATGTGCACATCGCTGCTACACCACATAATGCAGATTTCTTATAAATATGTCCTACCTGTGGAAATTTTGTTTTATTTCATCGAAGATTAGAGTAAGCTTTATTTAATTTATCTTATGCCTGGCTTTTCATTAAGCTGCTGTATTACTTTGTGTTTCACTTTACATGACAGGCAGCTTATAAATGGCTTTAGTTTGCAGTCTGCAAAGTCGTTACTACTGTAAACAAGTCATTGTCTAGTGGTTAATCAGGACAAAATACATTGTTTTTTGGGCTACTTTGTCCCTATATTTTAAAATATTTTAGTTTAATTACACTCTTTTTTTATTATTAAACTTCGCTAAATAGATGTGGGATTGAAGCTGTGTAATATTAGTGTATATTAATCATATCCTATCATTTCAGGAACACAATGAGCTGTGCAGTTCGGTGGACACATTGTGGCTGCACTGCATTTGATAAAGCCTGTCATACAATGTATTAAATGCACAAAAAAAGAGTTGCGGTGATCTGTTGTCTGTGTTTAATTGAATTCCAATAAAAACCCGTTTCCCCTGTCTAATACAGTTGTATTCTTACAAACACCATTGTATTTAAAATATTTTTAACAGGTAGGATATTTTAATAAAAGGATTAGTGCATGCATCTACAGTTTTTTATTTTAAACGGGTAGAATATTCAGATAAAGGAAGTGATATTCTTGTGGTTTCATCATGCATATAACTTGTCCTAAAGCTAAGCTAAGCATCAGCTTAGCATTGGAACATGCTAAGCTTCCACTTCAGTCCCATCATTCAAATAATGTTATCCATTATATTTAACATTAACACAACCCGCTATAGCTTTTCATTTGTAAACATGAAGGTAGCACTGACAGATAGACTGCATCTATCTCTCTGTGCTACGGTAGGAAAATCTGACGAGGTAGCACTGATAGTCAGAACACTGGCTTGCTAAATAAATCTCGTACAGTGCCAGAGTGGTGATTAAATAAAATGATAAAACCGTGGTGCACAGCGGGAAGAAGTCATAGTAACAGAGTTAAAAGGAATATTATGATGTTGAAACCACACTTCACTTGTCTTTTTGTGTGTGTGGAGGGGGGACATATGACATATGACTAGAGAAGCGAGATGTTCCAGAGTGCAGGGGCTGGATTGGTGTTTACACAGCCCAGTTCATAGGAAAAACAACCCCTTTCTGGAGAACTGGAGCACAGTCTTCATCCAATGTCAATGGGAGCTCAGGAAATGGGACTGAGCATGGCTAAATGTCAAGGCTTTACCGTATGCGATATTATATTCTAGGTCCTGCCCACAGAATGACCTGTGTGGCGCTACATGCTCCTCCAGACCGATGTGATCTCTGGAACAGGAGCTGATTATCACAACAGGAACCTGATCCGGCGGCTTTATAGCCAAGAGGAAACCCACTGCATCCCCTCAAACAGCAGACATTGTTCAAACATCCACATCTTACTGTGTGACAAATATTGAGGCCAACCTCCTCCCCACCCTGGCACACGTGCGCATTCACACTTGAAGTCTCAAGGAGTACTGTGGCGATTTATGATAAACCTATATTCACTGCGTCTGTGTGCATTTCTCTCTTAAACGCCATGGTCCTAATTGTGTAACTGTAACTCTCTCACCTCATTAACGCACACCGGGGTTTCAGAAAGAGCCTCACCTTTCTCAAAACAATGAGGGCTTTAATGGAGGATTGCTCTAGCAACAAGCATGCAAAGACGTCAACGTTCTGCACTCACTGGCTGTTGACACCAACTCACTGCAACAAAGGAATTTTCCCTTTTTTGCTCGCGGTGTTCGTAATGGAACAAATGTAAAACTGTCTCTCTGGGCTATTTTTAAACCTGGTGAAGTCATATGCTTGCAAAAAATAAAAATAGAAAATATGGAGCGGATCATCACAAAACTACAACCATCTCCATGTCATCAGCTACCTGTGGAGTCAGGACATCTATGATCAGTTGGTGCCTTGGGAAATAGTTACACTGCATATCAACTACAAAATGAGGAATGGCCCCATCGCATAGCAATTTAGAAAGTAGAGGTGTGCCGATCAATCGGCCACTGATCATATTCGGTCGATTTCCATAAAAAAGTGTATGACCGTCTCTTGTTGCCAATCACCTAAACGATCACCTGTATGTCACTTCTCAGCCTGCGTGTGCAGCTCATCTCCTCTTTCCTTCACACTGCGCAAGTGTGCAGCAACAAATGTGGAACTATAAGGCTCTCAGTGTGAATGGGGAAGTTTGCGTGTTGCGGCGGAAAATTACCTCGGGGGTGAAGCACGTCAAAATGCATCAACACAATGAATCTGACACTAAAAAAGTAAAAAACAAAACGCTTCACTACATCGATTTAGTAAAGCATGATTGTTTATTTTGATCCAACCTGCATTTGACTTTGAATGGAAGTTTCCCTCTTTTCCTAGACATTGTTTGATATAGGCAGTGTTGTGAGACTTATTTGACTCCTGTATAATTTAGGGTTCAGACAACCTTATTGTTAACTGTTGTTTAACTTGTTGCAGGTTTTTCAGTTGTTCTTTTGACTGAGTAGCTGCTGTATTGTGCCTGCAAGTATATTGCATGTTTAGGTTAATTAGGTGAATTTATTACCAGATCACAGTACCATTTATAACTAACGCGAAAAATAAACAGTCATACCAGGCGATCGGCAGAGAGCGCCCCTCATGGGTGATCGGCGTCGGATTTGGCAGCAAAAAACTTGATCGGAGCACCCCTATTATAAAGCGATACAAATAGCAAGCCCCAGGGTTTAAAGACAAAGAGAGACGAAACGAAGATGTGTCCAAAAAAATAAACCTGATCTTAAGTCACCAGGAACGTGAGATGATCTTAAACATTTTGTTTTAACCAGCAGGCAGGTTGAAAGCGAGCTAAAAGGCAGGTATGTTACTTTTCAGTGGAAGACCATGAAAATAATTCAACATATATATTTTTTAGTGGAAGAATTACAGATGAAATACAAGAACTTTTCTCTATTTTTGGCACTGATGCTAGCCCCGCCTTCTTTGTAAACAAGACACATCTGAGAACTTGAAAGTGACTGAAAGTGTGTTTACAGTGATTTCCTTTGAGGCGGTGGATCAAATGAGAGCTGAAGTAGAGCTCAGAATAACAGGGAATAGAGGAGGGGAACACAACTCCAAAGTTTGCTCACACACTTTAAGTGGACATCTCTGGAGACGCCGAGTTATAACATAACTGCGTGACTTCTGCTGATTCACTACCTTCACAGCCAGCTGTGATGTAACAACAGATCAGCTATTACCCTCATTCTGCCTTTGTACATTTGCATATTAAGCCAAAGTGTGCCGTGTTATTCAGGCCTGGCTTTAAGCTGTTAAAAGAACCAGGATGTTGGAAATGTATTGATAAACCTTAACCATTTCCACATTTTGTCACATTAAAAGTAACAAAAATAAGTATTTTAATTACTACTTTATGACTATGATATTGTGGAACTTGTAAAGCAGAAGGGCAATGACATGTGGCCAACAGTTTTCACTGGAAGCTTTTTAATACACGTTTTTACCATTTTTTTCACTTCTAGTCACTGGATGAAGCACATCTAAGAAAAAGAAACTTTCAATTCTTGCTTAAATTCTCAGTTGAATTTGGGGTCCAAATTTGAGTTTGGACTTTGATCACCTTATTTGACAAGAAGAAAAATGGCGTCATGAAGACCTGACCTTCAAAGATGCTCTCCAAGCAATGTGACAGAGTCTGAGCTGCCTAGGAAAGAAGAACGGGCCCAAGCATCAGTCTAAATTTGCAAAAACTTGATTGTACAAAGCACAGACTCGACGAGCTGAGTGCAAAATCACAAAACATTTGAGATTTGTACTTGTTCACGTGTACGCCTTTCCCTTTTCAGTGCTACAACCTACTTGGTGTTGGTCTGTCACAAAATCCCAATAAAATGCAATAAAGTTTGAGAGTCGCAACGTGACAACGTGGACTGGGAGAGGAATTTGTTATTTTGTGAGGCACCGTTTCAGGGTCAGATATTACAGCGACACTTATGTAAGCTTCAACGATGAATGGACACATGCAATAGCTTGTGGTAGCACTTAATCGGTGCATGTGTAAATATGTGCAACTTCAACTCTGGGGAAAGTTTTCTGTAGCATGATAAATACTCAATGACTGCAATTTATCTGGGGGAGAAAAAGACGTTTAGTCATACGAACTGTAACTGCAAAGCCAAATATGCATGTAATTTGTGCTTCTTAAAGTCACTGAGTCAGCTTAAGGCAGGATTTGTAGATGATTTAAAGTTTCAAAGTGGGAATGAAATGCTGCATGCTGTCATGGCAAGCAGAAATGCGAGGTCGCACAGCCACATTTCAGCAGCAGACATGAGAATAACCAACAGTTCAGATGACATTTAAGAATGGCACATGATAAAGAGCAGAAGAGCACATGTCACCGCAGCTTTGCCAAATAAATCATATTCACCTCTCAAAACAAAAAATGAAAAAAAGTTATTTAATCCTGTGTAGTATTAGTCAGGCCTGAATGGTGAAAATGTGAAATTCAGCAAAGGATGTTAATTACCTAGTCGGTGTGAATTTTCAAGCAGAAACTGTTAATACCTGAGGCCCTGCTGAAAATTTTGCAAACAACAAAAACTGCTGCTTTGCAAATTTCTCTGGAGGTAAATCAAGCTTTCCCACCACTCATGATTTATGTACATGCGAGTACGATTTGTGGCACCAAGCTCACTTCTCACAAGTTCATGCCAACCTGACCAAACAGAAGCAAAGTCCTAATGAGTGATGACTGTTTTTATTTTGTTTCAAGAACAGACATGGCTTGAAAACATAAGAACAGAAAGCATGAGGGTTGTGTAATAACAATCGTGATGCATTAAAGTGCCGAGGAAGTTTGGCATTGGGCCGAGTGTTTGCCAATGAAGCAAGGTGTGCGTCATCCAGGAGAACACCGGCGTAGTCAGGTTTACATTCCTGGCCTGTGAGTTTCTACCATCAGCGTTAATCGTTTAAACCTGCTGAACAGGAGTGTTAAGGATCACGCACCAAAACAAGAGTAGAGTCGCTAATGTTTCTTACAGAAATCAGGCTAGAATACAGTCACCCTCATAAAGGTTGGGTAGTTACACAAAGCCGAAATGGCGCAAACGTTGACATGTAAAAACATTCAATGTTAAAGTTTTTAAAATGGATGTGAAAACTTTGCTTTGATGCTTTCTGTCAGTTCCAGATTTAAGCGCTACAGCTACAATTGTGAATGAAGCGAGTTCTTCATGTCGGCCTCTTCTGTGGCCTTCACATGTTATTTTCCTCGTGACGTCTATTGTTTCAGTTGGAGATCGCACTAATTCTGTCTCTTTTAGACCATATTTATGAACGAAAACTCCAGAATATAGACATTGCGACATCTTGGCATTCACCACCTCATCTAAATTAACGTGAAAAGAATTGAGTGTCATCTATTTCTCTACAGTCACGGTGCATTGAGATGTTTGCTTTGAATTGGAGCATTATAAATAAATTGAATTAACAGCTTCAGTTCTTCTGGAAAAAAGCTTTCCACAAGGCTTAGGAATGACTTTATAGGACTCTTTGATTTGAATAGCATTTGTGAGGTCAGACTCTAATGTTGGGTGAGAGGGCTTGTCTCATAGTCTCTGCTCTAGTTTATTTTTTGCTGTGAACAAAGGCCATGATTCACATGATGCTAAAAAATACATCAATTCTGGATACGTATGCACCACTTACACATCTTTTATTAAAACAAATATCAATGACATGTTTTGAAAAGAAAAAAGAAAAAAAATGACTTTCTGGTACTCCAGATATATAAAAACACACATAAAAAAGATGCGACATTGTGAAAATGGAGCGTTTATTCCAAATATGATTTAAAAGAGGAGCAATCATAGTCAACAGACAAAAACAGAAACAACTAGTGCATGGAAAACCATGCTAACATCTGTCACAATGAGCGGTGTAGAGTTAGGCGCGTGTGTGCGCGCAGAGGAAGCTTAGTCTCGAGCAAGGGAGCAGGCACAATGCATCTCATTCTGCCCCATGCATCAAGGAGGATGAGGAGGTAACATGAGAGCCGTAAGCAGGCATGAGAGAGGGGCTGTTCATGCTCTGAAGCAGCCTTTGTTGGAAGCAGCTCCGCTCTCCATCGGCCCCCGCCTTCCTCCCCCTGCCACCTTTTTTCTTGTTCTAGGCAGGTAAGCCGATAGGAACATTGGACTCGGTCCACTTTGTTTGCAATGAACAAACAACTGATTCATGGGAGGGAACACAGAAAACAAAGCATGTAAGAGAAGAAAACGCATCTCGGTAACAAGGAGCGAGAGGAGAAAAGGAAGATGAGTGGAAACAAAATGGCAAAAGAAAAATTGGCACTTAACCGTTTTCCCCTGCTTGTTTCTGCATCATTTAGCCACGTTTTTATTGTTACAACTCGAGTCGAGTTGTTTAAAATCGAGAAGCAACTTTGATCCGCTTCTTGGTTCTTGTAAAACCCTCTAACATCTCAGTCACATGTCAGGTGTGAACTGAGAGTAAAAATGTTTTACTCTGCAGAAAACATTTGCCTTAAAATCGATCTCCACATTGCACCCACAGAATTCTGGTCCAGACTTGAAGGATTCTTGCATTGATGATTGTGAACTGAATTTTATATCTTGACAGATTTTCTAATCCTATAGTCTTCATGCTCAAGATTAATTCCTTTAGTGCTGCTCTGCAGGTGAATTATCAGTGTCTACCTATGGAAATACTTCAAATCTAAGGTAAAAAATTTTGTTACTGATAATACATTACAATCAGTAACAAAAATGTTAAATGTTAATGTGAGCATGTCCATTTACATATATTTATTTCACATAGAAAATTATACCAGGTTTAAGGTGCCTTCAAAATTTGTTTTTGCCTTTTTGTAATATTTAAGTAAAACAGATCTTTAATATCAGACATTATATTGTCTGATATAATGTCAGACACGAAAAAACACGAATACAAAACAGAAACAGCCCTTTCCAACAGAAAGACTGTATTCATTAAGAGAGAAAAGCTGTCTAAAGCCAACTTGAGAAAGTACAACTACGTGTCTTATGAAATCACTTTCATCAACCACATTTCTCAGTGTATTTACCGCCACCGATAAATCACTAAAAGAGAACCTCTCTGGCAAAAGTAAAGAGCTCCAAAGACAACAACCAGCGAGCTACAGAAATTCAAAACCATTTGCTTCATCTTGGCACGTCTGGCCCTAAACTTTCAAGAAAATAAATAAATCATAGTTTGTAAATATAAATTCTGGGATGTAGAAGATAATCTTACAGGAGAATCTCCATCCAGTCTTTAAACCTAGGTTATACAGCAGCACTATCCAGAATAATTGTGTTATTAAAAGGTCGATCTCTTAACGGCTCAAAAAGTAGAACAGAATAGAAAGAGGTTTTTTTAATGGTCTAAATCCAGGTTTAAATATGCTTGATATGCTTAAACAGGCCGCTCACATTTAAAAACCTCCAATGTGAATAAATTAAAATAATTATTTAAACAGTTTGCCAGAGTTCCTCCTGTGTGGTGAAAAAAAACCCAAACTTGACAGCTATTGGGAACGATTAGTGGCAGTTGTTCGCGGCGAGAGTGGCAAAATCAGTTATTAGATTTAGAGAGAAATGTTTTGTTCTTTCATATAGAGATTGAAATGAACATATGAAATCAGAATTGTGAAACTGTGCTTTTCAATGTCAAACATAGGTGGTCTTATTAAAATAATTGACTGCCCAAGTTTTAAATTACCGAAAAACTCTATACATCACTGCACTGTCGAGACGTGCATCACTGCACTTGACATTTCACATATCGAGATGTGATTTTGACTATTACGACATTCCCTGAATGCGTCATTGACCTTCCCTGTAAGTATGGATCTTCCTTCCAACTTTTTGGAGCGACCAGACTGAAGAGAAAACATTCGCACAAACATGGCGGGCTGAATGTGAGTGGTGTTTGCACATTCTCCACTGCCTCGAATGCCAGGGGCACACAAACACACAAAGCCGCATGCTGAGGGCCACAAAAGGCCACATTACTTCACCCTGAGTCATCTGCTCCTCTCTTTTTTTATGTCTATCCCACCTCTCCTTTCCAAATGCTCTATTTTTCGTCCACTTTCCTTGTCCCATGCATTTCGTTAGCAAGTACAAAGAGGGGAAGTGCCGAAAGCTAAAAACACTCAGTTCTGGTCATACAACCAATGTTCACGCCAATTAAAATTCCAAAGATGCTTGATAAAGGACTGCTTTATTTAGGATACAACTGTAAGGCTTCCATCTATTTACATGATGACAATTAAAGCTAAATCACTTTTAGCTATATCTAAATCTAGAAATAGAACCAAGAGTGTGACACTACACACATAAACCCATTCGAGCCTTACTTTGTCATCCTACTTCCTCTTCCATTGGAATTGCTTTTACATAACTACAGATAAATCTCTGCTTGATCTGTCACCAGCAAACTTTATATCTCAGCATAAACAAAACAGAAAACTATTTTCTGAATTGTACCAGTTTAGGGTGCTGCTCTATTAACTGCTAACCCAGCTTCTTGCATTTTAAACCAACAAATCTAGTCATGTTTGCCTCACTGTTCCATCCTCCATATTGGTTTTGACCTGAAAGTCAGCGATTCAAAGAAACCCAGCCATCATTTAGAATCCTCATCACAGCATTTTTGAGTATTCTGAATCCCCAAACTCTCCTCCCAAAACATCCAGTCTATTCTGTGACCAGTGACACCTTCATCAACCTATGCAGCTGCAATTTGCAAACATTATGTCTGTCTCCTTCTGGGTAGTGTACAAAACTGAATTGTAGCCCTTATACGTTATTTTGTTGATGTAACTAACTGATTTTTCCCATTAACAGTCTAAATGTTCACAATTCGCAATGTCCTCCTGCAGTTCACCATAAGAGAAATTGGCATTTATGATGTTCAAGTCAGAGTGCCTATTAAATGAAAAACAATAAACAATGTTTTTCATACTTAATATATCATCTACACACAATTAACTGGAAATACATATGAGTATTAAATGCAGTGAATATTTTGTAAATATTGTTATAAACCAGTTTGGTATTTCCAGTTTTGGAGCTTCTTGTATGATAACAGTGGTTTTCTCACGTCCCCTCATAACTACACTATACCCTGACACTCTATCGAAGATGTGTGTTTGTATTGAGTCATGTACAAACACACATCTCATGTGTCGGAGCTGCACACACACACTCTTCACGTGTGCCCCTGACCAACCAAGCCCATCCTGTCAACCTTCACACTGACCCCATTGTCTGCTGCCTTTCAAAGGCCCACCTTCTAACACACATTTCAAACATGCCAGATCATTAAAGCAAATAGTTTCAAGCCCTGCACTTTCTTAAGGTGTCTCAGTGTTTCCTCAGGGGTCATGTATGCTATTTTCTTTTAGAAAACCTTGGGATCTACCTTCTTTGGAATAACTGTAACTCATTATTATCATAATTACAAATCACATTTACCTTCAGTTCAACAAGTCAAAGAGCCAAGAATATCACAACTGCTTCTAAGTCACTAATTTCAAAGGTAGTCATTAATTTACCAGGCCTAACTCTGCATGTATGAAAGGTTTGTTTCTCTACCCTTGAAAGGCCATATGCTCACTTTGCTATATTTTGATTCATCCTATTGTGCTCAAACAAACACTGCGGTAAATGCCACTGATTGCTGCTCAGCTCTGCTCATGGGTTTCCAATTGGACTATGGCACAAAACTGTTTTCACCATTACTAATTGCAGGATTAGTATCATAAGGTCTCCTTTGCTCGCAACGAGAGAAAGAATGCAGTGGGCTCAGGGGGAAAATGGGCTCTAAAAAGACAAAGCTGAAAGAAAGTGTGGCTCTTCAATGAGATTCTCATTTCAAAAATGAAGAAATCCTACTTCTTTTCATAGTTAACATTAGTGCAGGCCGTGGACAGCTGGAATTTTATCTCTATGCATGTCTTTTTCCAATTGCAATCTCAGTCACCAATCTAGTTTCAAATACTTATCTCCATCCATCATCCTCGTCCTCTCTCAGAGGCTGACAAACATCCCTGTTCCAGAGTTCCCTGTAGGAAAGTATGATTTGAATACTCAAATGTCCCAGTGTTTGGAGCGAGTTTGTCCCCGGGGCCCCTGCGATCAACAGCTAGAAGACACCAAGCACGGTCTGTCATGCAAAGCTGTTCCGCTACCATGCAAATCATCAAGAGAGGGAACCAACACACACCCACCACCCACCACCCACGCACCCACACACACTGGGAGACACGTTTGCTTAAGCACAACAAACAAGTGTTGCTGTTAATATCACCATTTAAAAAATTAAAGTAGGTCGAATGCTACTTGATGATGGCGCAATAAGCTCTAAGCTGCTGTTTCCTGGTGAACAGCCGCGTTAGCATAGCCTGATAAAGCCACAACTTGTCCTCATGCACGCACGCCTTCCTGAGTAGGACCGTCTTAAGAATTTACTGACTTGTAAAGGTGAGTCTTTATAAAAACACAATTTAAAAATATATACAGATTGGTGATTTTAAGAGACAGCTGAAGCACTTGTGGTGCAGTTTTAAAATTTCAATCATCATGGTTTTCATGATCTTTACTGGGAAATCTGGACCAAGTGTTGGATTACAGTGTGAAGAATACATATGCAAGCGAGTGTGGTAAACAGGAGGTAGTGTGTGTGATCCCAACCCCAGGGCTTCTTCTCTAGGGAACGAGATAAAGAAACAGCAACTTCCAAAACGGAGGTGGAAACAATGGTCAGAATAGCGGGAGGGAGTGGGCTGTGGGGGTGGTTTAATCACAGCTGCAAGTCTGTTTATGTTTGAAAGGCGTAGAACGTGTTTCTGTTTAGCTACTTAGATTTCTTTGTGTTTGTTCAAATAACTCTGTCCTCATTTCCTTGCTGGTATCACAACACACTGGCAAAAAAAAAACCTAGGCCTCATGCGACTCTCTGCAGCAGATTTTGAATGTTTTACGTCGCATGCAGCATTCGGCGCCAACAGTTTCATTGGTCCAACGAATTGTGGCTGTGCATTCAGAGTGTGGCATAACTCATGGCAGGTTGGCTCGCATGTTTGACAATCCGGAAAGTTGACAGGGTGAACAGTGAAAAGGCTCCGACATGTTTTCACTAGTCTTCAAATGCTTACGTAGTCACAGACATACTTCACCCACACACTGACATCAACCGGAATCGCTGTACAAGTGAGGAATGACGCAGCTGTCAGAAACAGATAAACGGTCGGCCCTTTTGATAAACTAGGTCGGGATAGAGGATATTTACTGAACTCGGATTAAGTCGGAGTTCGCTTTGGTTTTAAGAAACCGATTCATAGCTGTTGTTTTTTTACTCATTAAAGAAGACATACAGCTTTGTAAAAGTATTAGTTTCACTTGCACTTCATATTCTATTACATTCAAAATCAAAAATTGTATAGCATTTTATAGGTAGTAGAAATGGAAGAAAACATGAAACATTGTTTTAACAACTTTTTAGAAAGAAAAATAAGCTAAAAAAAAAAGTGTGTGTATATATGAGTACTCCCCTTTACTCTGAAATAACATCTATTGCATCACTTCCCACAGGAAGTCACCGCTTTACTAAACCCGAGTAAAAATTTACTTCAATAAACATTGTGAGCAGAACTGAGAGGCTTGGAGAATATTAAAGAAACGGCATCATTAAGGCCAAAAAACTACAGAACAGGCAGGTCAGGAGTGTGAAGGCTATACACCGTGTTCCAAATTATTATGCAAATTGGATTCAAGTGTCATAAACAACATTTTTTGTTGTGCTATTAAATTTATAAATGGTATTGTGTGTTAGGGCTCTTTCAATCACTATAATTAATTTCAGAGAGCTGGTTGATTAGTTTGTCTGGTGAGCTCAATTAAAGGAAATCTACTTACGAAGGATGTTCCACATTATTAAGCAGGCCACAGGTTTCAAGCAATATGGGAAAGAGAAAGGATCTCTGCTGACGAAAATCATCAGATGGTATAGTGCCGTATGGCAAGATATGAAAACATTAGATATTTAACAAAAACTGAAGTGTCATCGTACTGTGACGAGATTTGTGGCTGATTCAGAACAAAGATGGTTTGTACAGATAAAGGCAAAATGAGGAAAGTTTCTGTTTAACAAATTCATCGGCTTAAGAGAGCAGCTGCTAAAATGCCTTTACAAAGCAGCAAAGTTATTTGAAGCTGCTGCTGCCTCTGGAACCTCAAGGTGGAGGATCCTCCAAAAAGCTTACAGTGCATGAACCTACTATTCGGCCGCCCCTAACCAGGGCTCCCAAGCAGAAACAGTCGCAGTGGGCCCAGCTGGACATGAACATGGACCCAGTAGTGGATTGGTTGTGGATGGCCACCACGTCCCAACACAGCTGTAACGTCAGCAAGGAGGTGGTGGAGTCATGGGGAGAGAGAGAGCTGGTCGGCCTCTTCAGAAACCCTGAAGGTGTGAAAATGACCTCAGCAAAGTATATGGACTTTCTGACTGATCACTTTCTTTCATGGTTCAAAAAGAAGAGCCCTGCCTTCTTCAGTAGCAAAATCATCTTCATGCATGACAATACACCATCTCGTGCTGCAAGGAATACCACTGTGTCATTGGCTGTATGGGCATAAAAGGGGAGAAACTCATGATGTGGTCACCATCCAAAAACTCACAAGTTCAATGGATGCAAGAATTGTGCAGGTGATATCAAAGAAAGGGTCCTATGTTAACATGTAACGGTCTGCTAAGATGTTTTTTGTTCTACAAGCTGCATAGGGAACAATGAAAACAGATGCGCTATATGTGGCTGATAATTAACACTACAAATCACCCTGAATATGCCATGCCTTTGGTGAAACACAGTGGTGGGATAATCATGCTGTAGGAATGTTTGTTCAGAAAGGACAGGGAAGATGCAAAGGAGAACATGTGGTATCTAGATGTGCAATGTTGGTAGACAAATTGTTTTCATTCAGAGGGACTGAATAAAAATCCAATGCTACAACATTCATATAGTTTTATTTGTAAAAATATATGTATGTGTGTATCTCCATATATATTCACTCACTTTACGTTATGCGCTACCTTGTTGTGTTAGTCTAACAGAAAAAATAAATAATTAAATTCTAGAACTGTATGTCGTAACATGACAAAATCATGTTACCAAGATATTTTTGGAAGGTAATGCATCTTCAAATCTTGTATCTTTTGGCGCTCCCAACATGAATCATTCCACATGTTCGTTCCTCTGAAGCATTTAAAAGAAGATCAACAAATTGCAGAAAATATTAGGTGTTGAGAGAGGAGAAGCACTGACCAAAGGCAGATGCCAAAAGAAGTTTGGATGAATCAAGGAGCGAAGGATGAGTCACCGTGAGCAAGGAAGTTGTTTTAAGGGGAGCACAGGGGGTGAGAAGATGAGAAGATAAGGTCAGGATTAACGAAAGAGGTTACGAAAGAAGAGGAGCAGTAAAATGTGGAGGGGGAGAAAGAGGAGTGGTGTTTTATCTTAAGTACCCATAGGACAGGATTTCAATTATGAAGAGAATTAGAAAAACAAGAAGAACGGGATGAAAAAGTAAGGAAGATAAACTAACGTCCATCAAATTATGCTGGGGCTCATTGAGGGCCTGTCGAGCAAGGGATAGATTACATTAGTGCTGCTTTGTTGTTAAATGAAGACAGACCTCTATGTTCACTAATAGTTTGTGTTGGATCAAGAGGGGGTGGGGGCTTGGGATGCAGGACGAACTAGGGCAGCCAAAATGGATTTTTGTAAGTACTTTTGCCAGATGCCTGGTCCTCTAAAACGTGGAACACTTCTAGGTTCTAGAAGCAAACGTAGAGAGCAGCACTACGGTCGGGAGACTGATGAAATAAACTGAGGCAAGGCAGAGTGTTGCTCCTCGACTGAGGAGTGAATGGAAAATGTGTCAACGGAACACAAGAAGGGATCCTGTGAATAAACAGAGCAGATGAGTCACCCTTTCTGGGATGGCAAGGATGACCGCGGGGTGGGGTAGTAGGCACCCAACTACCTTCAATAAGCCTCCAAAACCCCTCCAAATGTAGGTATTCATGCATAAAAACTCGCAGTCCAGCTCTTGTGTCACACTCAGTTGGCAGGGCCAGGACAAACCATCTATTGTCCAACTTTCCCAACTAAAGCTGCAGCTCCAAACAGGGCAGGAGTTTTGTATTTAGGGGATTTTGGAGGGCTCTTGACCGCATGTGTTTGTGACTGGGATAAACAGCTTTGGAAAGATCCTGCTTAATAAATCTTTTCGTTTGAGAGTGGGTATTTTTAGTTTTCTGCAAAACAAAGACATAAATTCTTCAAGTTGAACGTAGTTGTTTTGGACTAAAGGATTAGTCTAAATATTATTCCAGTTGGTCATCACTGCACATGAATACGGTTTCCTAGATAAAAGCTTGATGAGTTCACGTTATATGTGCGGAAAGGCAGCCAGAGACTCTGGATGAACCTCTGAGCAAAAAGAAAGCCAAGGTTTCTTGGTCACACAGCACAGGTTTTAATGTAATCTGCTTAGCTACGTTGCGATACTTTGACCCATACAGACTGAACAAATAATAACCTTAACCTAGCATTTAGGGGTTACTCTCCAAACAACCAAGTAAGAGTTTTGCATTGGTTGGCAGAAACTATTAGAGGATGGTAAAATCAGTTCTAAGAAGAAATGTAAAACAAATATTGTGTGAGGCTACAATCCTTTAAAATACTGGGAATTATACTCCTGATGTAATAAAACCCTATGTGCCATTTGTGTGTGTGTCTGGTGGGTTTTTTTACCAGTTCAACTGGGAATAAATGTTGGCGTGTCCTGTGTTTTTCCTTCAATAAATTGCATTTACCAAACTACATAATAATTATGTTAAATATCCAAACTTGTTCAAATACATAAGAAAACTCAAGCCTGTTGTAGAGTATGCTGATTTTTTTTTTGTTTATTTTCTTTTCTTCATGACTTAGTTACATTGCCAATAATAACAATGATGATTACACAGAACATGACACACATGGTGGATTTAAGCATTTAAAATGGTATGTCCAATGTAACATATTAAGAGTACAAATCTTATATGGATGGAGCCCAATCAACTGAATGCCCTGCCATACAGAGACTGTTTTACTGAGAGGGAGTTAAATACAAGGTGACTGATACTGTGTGGGGCTCACTTAACAAGACAGAACCAAAAATAAATCTCAATTACCAAAGAAAACCACTTAAGATATGTTTGTGTTAGAAAGCAGATGAAATAAATTTGGGATTTAAAGGCTCTTTCAGTTTTCCAAGTCACTGTTTTTGTTTTTAAAAAAAATTAAATAAAAATAAAAAACTTATGTGTTCTCATACATGCAACTTGTCAGCATTTTTGGTTGTTTACTTTCACTTCTTCAGAGTCTCATGCTCTTTTACTAAACTAAGGGAAGCGGAGGGTGGAGCAGGCCTCTGTGCAGTCATGCTCTAATGGATCGCCACAAAATACATTTTCATCATTATTAATTTACTGATGTACATGTAACATGTTTAGTTGCTTGCAATTGATAGCATTTCTGTAAAACTTGCATGAGATCGTTAGGATTTCTTTGTTGTTGTTCATAAGATGACAAACACAAATGTCTTCCACTAAAGAGAAGCTTAAATGTATTTGGGAAAGATTGTTCACAGAATTGGATATTCTGCATTTTAAGTCAGTTTGAAGGTAAAATATGTCCTGGGTCACAACTTTCCACTCAAACGCCATGATGTTTGTGCGCTTTGTGAGAAAATATTTTCCATATGAAGTAAAACACAGCCTTGCTTGTAGTTAATGTTAAGATATGCAACGGAGACCAAAGGCAATGTTGCTTAGGGAACCGGTTTGTTGAGCCCAAAGTTGTACAAGACCTGACTAATCGGAATGACGGGGAATGTGCATTACTGTCAGTTATGAGTGATTTGCGTCAGTGTTGTAATTTTCACAATAATCTCCTCTGTGATCACTGCATTGCAAAATTTTGGCAAGCAAACAAATATTGGAATCTTTATGTAAACAATAAAAAAATACATTATCTTAACAGCTTTAATGAAAGCAAGACAACTGCTAAGACATGCAGATTTTTATGACTGACAAATTTTGCCCAGCTAGTCACCAGGCATGTGAATGTTAAAACAAGTTATCTTTAACTGCATTTTCTTTTCTACTAAAATACTTAAAATACTTTTCTCATGAACATTTCTCATTCTCTATTTTGATTCAGATGCAGCACTTGCGGTGCTTTTCTTTTTTCTTTTACTTTCTTTCATGACTGCTTGATCTGCCAGGGAAGCTGCTAAGCTGCGAGTGTGTTTGTGTGTGTTGCTGTGAGCTTGCCGCCTTCCTCAACCCCCTGATCCCTGGTGAATAATCATAAGACACCACACCTGACCACCCATCAGCACAGCAGTGAATAAGCCCAGATTTTCTTTTCTGTGTGGTAGCTTTTTTGGTTGTTCAAAGAGGTTTCTAGAAACCACACTGTGAGCAGGGTCTGTACTCCACCATCATTCTGGGTTATTCTGTCTTCAGTTTGGGATTGCGTAGTAATTTCTAATCACTTTCGGCGGTGGTTTCCCTGAGAAACACCAGTAAATTTATTTACCTAGATATTTATCAGTATGATTGAGGCTCTGTTTGACCGGGGCACTGACACCGATGTGTAGCATGATTATCAGACACCACTTTGTTATCAGGGGCTGTTCAGATAAACTTTACCCTGTAAAAGCTGGTAACTTATCAGCCCCAATGTGACCACACAGCAAGGTCAATCATGTTCTTGACCCCCACCTACTTACTTCCTGCCCTTTGTGGTCGCATTTATTCCTAACAGCAGTTTGTCATGGTGTGGAGCTGCTGCAGTAGGACCACACAAAGTCATTCAACACCATAGTTTTCATACTTCACTACTCCTAATGCAGTGATGCCTACAAACTCTGATGAACCTTGGCAGCAGTTCATGTTTCAGCTCTAAATCCCCATGGAAATTGGATAAAAGTAACTGTGTTTTTTCTAGAGCAACTTTTTTGTTTTTGAATCATTTTTAATTGAGTCCCTGACTGTGTTCAGAACACAAACTTTTAAACTGAAAACTAAAAGAGCACATAGTTCGATAGTAATTTTAACGACGCCTGAGAAACAAAAATAATCTAATACCAATAATGTCATTCTGTTGTGGAAATTGTATTCAGATATTCCATAAAAATATATCAAAACTAAAATTAAAAAAAATATATATAGATGATTTTGGTTTCAAGTTTAAAACGTTCTTCTATTCTGCCAACCTCTTAATAAAAAAAAGAGAGTTCATAGTGCTTAAACATTTACGCATTTTGCTATGCTTCAACAACAAACAGATTTTGGGGTAGGATTTTATATCATCAACCAGCACCAAACAATAGTGCTTAATTTTGATGTGGGAAAAAAAAAAAACATGTTGCTGTAGATCTGTATTCATCCTCTCTGAGTCAATGCTTTATAGAAATCTCTTTCACTGCAAGTACAGCTACAAGACTTTTTATTTCTACCTGCAGACTAACTTTTTTTGCACCCTCTTCTTGTCAAAGTAGCTTACGTTCATTCAGAGTGGACAGAAAATGTATATTAACTGCATCTTTCTTCACTGGATTAGGCTCTAGACTTTGACTGGGCCATTCTAACAAACAGTTATTTTTGTATGTCATACTGTTCAGATTTTTATTTTCCCCTCCACTTCACAAATACGTGCTAATTTGCACTGACTTCAAATAAGCTCACAATAAAATACACTGAAGTTGGTGGCTGTTATGACCAAATATGGTAAAAAATGAATTTGTGACTACAGAGTATTGTACTTTTGAAAAATTGATTTTTGTCTGATAATACTTAAAAAAGGGAATTAGGTGGAGAGGACCAGTGATTTATTGAAACATATGTGCAGGGGAAATGCACATATGTTTGCATATGTGCATTTCCCCTGCGGCTATGCACAGGGGAAATGCAAAAAAAGAGGAAGACTGAAGCTGAAGTGAGCTGGACATAACATAGCACAACACAATGCAACGCGCAGCTGTATGTTTAGGCTTGTTAACCATAGCGGAGGAACATGCAGGTGCATGACAGGGAAACACCGACACTGCAAGCTAGAACAAAGCCCGCTGCAAGGAACAAAATAACTGATTAGCACAGCGGCTAATGCTGGTTTGAGAGAACTGCCACCGCTTCCTGGAAAATGCACATTTGCTGTAAGCTTAACAGAGCCCGTCTTTGCGAGCTCTGGGTAATCAGCTGATTGTCACCTGCCAGCCGGAGCGATGGATTAAAACTGATATTAACTGCTGAGCCTTCCAACGTTATACGTCCTGGAAACGGTTCACTGCCATGCATGCCGCCGAATCTCAAATAAAGAGCAGATTTCTAATAACAAACATTGTTTCCTGTTGCACGGAGGATGTCACTGCCAACTCTTGCCTCTGTGCTGGTGTTTTGAAGTTTCAAGCTTCCAAGTGAATGAAAACTAATGCATGTCGTTTTTAATAAAGCGCATGAGCAAGGATTGGTTTTCTGTTCAACACACACAATTTTGCAGGAGTTTTAAATATCTGGTTGTTTATTTGAAATGAAGCCGACGGCTGTGGGAATCCTCCTGCGTCTTCACTCTTCCACTCGCTTTGCAAGAGACCCTCAGCATTATGCTGCCACCACCATAGTTGACATGTGGTAATGGTGCATTACCGCCAGAACAAAAAGTTTTCAAAGGTTTGAAAACTTCACATTACATCTAAAGTACTATTATGAGAAACCTTCCAATGTTGTCAAATGATATAGTCATTTGTTGTTAAAATATTTACACTAAATCGGTGAATGATGGGATATCCTTCGACATCTGGGAATTTCATTTTAAGAGAATAGCTGACTGGAAAAACTAAATGACTGAAGCATTCATCAAAAACTGGCTTGAAATGCAAAACTAACTCTGTGCACAAAGTAAAAGGGATTTTTTTCCCCTTCAACTTTAGAAGTGGAAAACCATAATAAACTCATTATAAGAAACCAGTCCACACCTTCAGAAAGCCAAACAACAACAAACCACAAATAATGCTTCCAAAAAGAGAACTTTGACGTACATCTCATGAAACTACAGATTCATTGATTAGTCTGAAGCCAATTTACACACAGACCATTAATTTCGAGGACTATGATTCAGAGGTTGATTAAACCCCAAAATTAAGATTCGTGGAAAGTTTTATTAATCCATACCACAAATAAGTAACATTTTATCTCGTTTTCAAACAAAGACCCACACAATGATGGGGAAAACTGCTGACTTTCAAAGCTGTCTGACCTATACAGTCATATTAAATAAATTAGAATATGCGTTCAACGAGGCCCCGCTTGTCAGAATAAAACTTCCTGTTAAAAATAACAACCTTTAAGCAGGTATTAAATGCACTGTTAAGTCCATGTTTCGGTTTTAAATATGTTCCTAATGGTCTGATCTACTGTTTGTAATTTTACATTTCTTATTTTTAGTGCTTGTAAGTGGGAAAATATCTTAACAGAAATAAAGGCTTTCAAAAATGTGTCATTATGTAATTAATTTACATAATTTACATAGTGCATTTCTGAGGTTCCAAAGTAAATGTTCAGTTTATTGAATGGGTCTGTAGTCCTTGATTCCCTCCTTAAGAAGGGCATTGCTACAGAAGCTGGCTGCTTACAGAAGGCTGAATCTCTGCACATTAACAGAAAGTTGAGTGGAGGGAAAAGGTGAGGACAGAAACACAACAAGGGTAGTCACAGTTTTTGAGAGAATTATGAAGTAAAAACCAGTCAGAATTTGAGGGAGATTTGATCCAGGATAGCAGCAACAGCTGTCCCTTTCCTTGTCTTAAGCCAGCCCTGAACCAGAAACAACAGAAGCTATAATCACCTCCATGTCACACCACATTTATGCAGTAATTCCTGCAAAAGAGACCCCAATCAAGTGCCGAATGCATTTACTGTACAGTATGTGGACATGTTGTGTTTTTTCAATGGGATATTTTTGTATTCAAAATCCTAAAGCGAAATGCTCCCATAAAAATAATATCAAGGTTTAACTTTTTTTTTTGGTAATAATTACTGATGTAGTATAACTTTCGACGATATTCTAATGTATTGTGAAGCACCTGCGGATCAATTTTTGTAATGAGGAGGCAGTTTACATGAAGGTCACAAGCGACTTCGCTGTGTTCCTATAAACAGCCATTTCCTGTGCAGCGCATGTGTGGCCCCACGGGTAAACAGCTGGACGGAACCCGTCCAGAACGCCCGCTCTGCCTGCTTCACAAACCCACCAGGGATGCAAAGCTTTCTACCTTGCAGAAGAAATGTTTGAACTGCTACCATCATTCAGACTTTTGCACGTCTCCTTACTTTTTGTTATTTTAAAAATGACAGTGAAAAAAATAAAAATAAAAAAGAAGAATCTGGTTTTCACTCATCAATAAATCATACGCATTTTGTCGTTTCACATGCAAACTTCCCCCTCTGCCGCGTTCCCACGTCTTACCTTGGTGTCAACTATGGAGCAGGCCACTTGCTTCACATACGCCAGGTCAGCAGTCTGGGGCAGCAGGACAGACTCTCTGGTCAGACCAATCTGGATGATGAAGGACACCCCATCCGGATTGCAAACCATTGAGGGCATCGTCATCCCAACGTGTCCTGCCGTCGGGTCCATCATTGGAAAAGGAGCCTGAGCAGGCATAGAGGGCATGGACATGGGGGGGCCCGTCTGCATCACCGCTGAGCCAGGTGGGGAGGCCCCTGCCGGGGGGAAGAAGACCTGGGACATTGTCCCTGAGGGCATGCAGGGGCTCGCGTTGGCCATTCAGAGTCCACTGGCTCTCCCCTGCCGACCTCCTGAAGCTCTAAGCAAACACTCTGGTGAAGTGGAGGGGATTCTGCGAAAAGGCACACTCATTCAAACTGTTGGGAGAGAGGAGACATCCACACACTGAGCAGAGAGTCCCTGTTCCCCCCTTTGAGTCGTTGGTCTGCCTCCCTCCAGAGGAGCGAGGAAGAACTTGTTATCCAGGAAGCAGCTTCACGTCCTTTCAGGCGCTCGTTTCACGTCGTCTGGCTTCTGTCATTCTTCAAGCATGGCAAGCTTGAGAGAAAGACGCACCGACAGGGAGACAGACCTGCCACCCTGTTGGAGGTGTTGTCCCACCTCCACCTTCCTCCTTCAGCTCTGCTCGCTCCAAAGATGTTGCTCTGCAGAGCAGAAAGTCCAAAGCCGGCCGTGAAACTCCCGCGGCCGTGGGAGAGAGGGAAAAAACAATGGCAAACTTTGTATAAGTGCTCTGCTCCAAGGCTGGGTAACAAAATGGCTTCCTTGAACAGGAAGCCGTGAGAATGTAAAAGGCCAAGAGGCTGCACTCCTCTTACAAGTCTTGCCCTGTTTCACTTTCAAACCCAAAGTGCAGGCTTCTTTTTGTGCGAGAAAAAAAAAAAAAAAAAAAAAAAGGCAGAGAGACGGAGCTGGCTGATGCGAGGGTGCCTCCCACCCTTCCTCCTGCCCTCTCGCCACAGCGAAGGAGGAAGTAACGTGACTGACACCACCTGAAAGCCAATAAACTTCCAGTAAGTTCCACCTTCTGACTCTCGACATTTCCCCTCCTTCCCCTCCCTTTCCTTTTTCTCTCTCCTTCCACGGTTTAGGGTTGTTCGTCTTGCTCGGACGAGGTCAGCGCAGATCCTCTTACACCGCCTGAGGCGAGGGGGGCAGCTCCATGCTCAGACCCCCTCGTCCTGCTCCCAACTTCAATGGCCGCTTCCTGCTCCCGAGTTGAGCTCCCGTGGCTCTTCCACCTCAGTGACGTGCTTTTTTGTTGTTTTTTTTTGTCCTCGTCTGTTTGTTGACCAGTCGCACCTTTCGCCTGCCTGCAGAGTTGTTTACATCCTAATTTGTTGTCGGGCTTCATTAGAACGAGCTGAGAGGGAATGATGATTGGGGTAAATGGGACTGAACAGAAACGAGGCTTGGTGAGCAGTCGTCACCATGGCGACGACTTCTCTCTGGCTATCTAACCATCTACCAGAAGTTTTGTTATTTGGGACACACAAAAGCATCAGGGGTGAAAACGGCAACACATTTTCCTGCTCAGAGCCATTTGTTTAATTCATTTATGATACTATTCCCGCGTTCAAGCTTTCAGTTCTAGTAAGAAACATGAAACAAAACAAAGTACTGTGAAGGTGGTTTTGTGATGGAAGACCTCAATGTGACAGCTGCTACATGTGATCATGTACTATTTCTTCCGTTCACCACTAGAGGGCACCGTCTTGTGCTGTTGGAGGATATATTTTTATATTTACTTATTTGCCATATAAAACACGTTATGTCCTTCTGTGCATGTTACTAACACTACCAGGTAAGAATGAGCATGTAGAGCAAAATTGTGACTCGTTGTTGACACCGTGCAGATGTGTTGTCAAACTTTATTTTAAATGTATATTAAATGTGAATTAGCATGTTTCTCTCCAGTTGCATGCTTTTCATAGCCATTAACCAGTTTTTGATGTGATTCTAGCTGGATATTTGATGACTTTTCTTGGCAAAACAAAACAAAACAAAAAAAAAAAAGTTGGTTTCCAGGAATGGACTCGGTAATAAGCAGTCCTTGACTTTCCTGTAATAGTTTTGAGGTAAGTGCCTTGGCAAAGCCACTCCTAGAAGGATTAAAGAAGTAATAAATTAACATTAGTTCACTTCATCCATGGCTAAACATGTTTTATTGTTTTCAGCTGTAGATCTGAACTGAGATTAAAGAATTGGGAGGTGGTCCCTCTTCCGTCAGTACAACTGGCAGCTAAACAGCTCTGGATAAGCATGATGCTGAACAATGGGTAGTTTTCTCAAGTCTCATTTGACTCCTCCAAATGTACCACTTGTCATAATGACTAAATAGCTTCATTTTTATGTGAAGCTATAACATTCACATGTTTTAGTTCCTTTCACTCGACTGAAAGTGACCTTTTAGGACACTTTCAGTCAATGCAAACGTTATAGCAGTTCATGTCAGGCTTGTGCCTCAGAGGTTCCTGGAATATCTCTTGACATCTGAACCAGTTTTAAGTTTGGTTATTCTTCCATGCCTTTGAAAAGTAATGAGAGAGATGAATAACTTGATCATCTTGTAGAAATGTCTACAAAAGGAGTATGAATCTAGTTTTCTTTGCTCTCCTCACGTGGATTATTTTGAGTTTTCTCATTGTTCCCAGTAATGGTTCAGCTTTACATTTATTTTTATTTTTTTACCAAAGTTGTTTACTGTCCTACATCAACTTTTTTTTTTTTTTAATCAGAATGAAAAATGTAATTTATTAATACAAGAAGCAATGAGTGATCAAACATTTGACTATAAGAGGTAAATAACTAATTTAAGAACTTGTGTGTGGAATCTTGGCCTATTTAAGGCTTCACAGGTTAAGATTTTTATCTTAATATTAGACGCTGCAGAAATCCAGATTAATTTCTGATCACAGCTCTCCATTGTGAAACATCAGTGTCAACACAACATTCTTTAAAACACACAGCGACTGTTCTTATTTCACTGTACAAAATTTTTATTTTTCATCTTTTCTTCCTTAATGACATACAACAGGCGACCCCTGTAAACAAAAAGAGTCCTTTGATCCAAGCCAGAATGCAGTTCAAAAATATATAAGACAAAATCAATAAAAAGCAGGTCTCTTATCCCTTGTAGTTAGAGGAAATTGTTGGAATACAGCTTTATATGATGTACAAAATATCACACAGTGATAAGTTGCTAATAAAAAAATAAAAACACAAAGAAATGAGAGTCCTTTATCTTGGCCTCTGACTGGTAACAGATTATCCCCCCCAACATATTTTCAGCATTTTTCTTTTGCTTTTTAACTGTTTTGCCTTTCTTTTTTTGTTTTTTTGTTTTTTTTTTTACAAGTTTTACATCCTCATCATTCACAAGTATGTTCTATGTGTAGCAAGGGGGAAAAAAACAACTCTCTTCTGATACTACAGTATTTTTAAATCTTAATAATCATATTATTTAAAAAAAAAAAAAAAAAAAAATGAAATGCAACAAAGAAAAACAATGAAATGATCGACATTTACAGCACATAATGGTGAATCTACTCATCATCTACAGCCTGTTTCCGGTTTCTTTTCTAAATGCGACACTGATTTGTCTTCACTCCCCTCAGAGGAGAGCGGGAACAGAGGCTTCCATTCAGGCGACGACGCCACCTGCAAAACCTTCCTGCACCCCCATCTGCTCATTTCTAAACTAAACATTCACTTTCAGATGTAGTGCAAGGTGGAAGTAAATAGTAAAGTATAGGAACAGAACATTATGACCTGCTGTGGGGCATACCTTTTTTTTTTGTTGTTTTTTTTTTTTTTGTTTGATTTTTCAGATTTATGTCAAACTAACAGCAGTGACATGTTGTCTAATCTCACACATTTATACAACACCCTGTTTGGACAAAAAATATACAGATTTATAATTAATTCTAGCATTGCAAAAGAAAAAAAAAAACTATTTGTGACCCTGTATATCAAGTTTTAGGGGTCTTGAACTGAGGGCTGCTTGGGAAAAGGCAAACTTCACCTAAAGCTGATAAATATGTTTGTTTTTAGAAATCCATACCTAATCTAATCTAGAGGACTTTATTTACCGGATGTTAGATAATCCACAACATATCTGGATTACCTAAATGTCGTGAAAGACCCAGCAATGATTTTACAGCTCTATTTTTAGTGCATATGTTCTCCATCTTCTCCTCGTTTATCAACATCTTAGTTTAGCTAGTTTAAACCTGCAGCTTCCCACACCGAAAACATTGTCGTATGCCGACAGATTGTGCACATTCAGAACCAGATGACGATTTGCAGAGATTTGTATAAATGCAGCGAAGGAAGAGACAGATGTGAGGAGTTTCAGAGGAACTGTTTAAACCCAGGGGATCGCTGGGTTACCGTTCAAAACAACAAGTCAGCGAGACATACCAGGTGTCACCAGCGTCAAATAACACTCACACCTTTTTCTTTTTTACATCAATACTTTTCCCCAAGAAGAACGTTTAGTTTTACACGTACCAGCGTATTTGTGCTGGACCTTTAATTACTTATTTCAACCGTTCTTCACTTGGGCTGACCCATAATACAAGATAAAACTTCAATGAATTAGGAAAGAGAAAGTAGGAACACAAATTTAAATTCATTGTGGCTTTTCTCAAACTCCACAATATATTTTTTTTAACCTGGGTAAATATTACATTTCTGAAAAGGCCCTCATCTCAGTAGTATTGAAAATATATAAGATATGCTTAAAATCCAAGTTTGTGGCAAGAAAACAACCAACTGACATGCAGTCCAATGAAATGTCCAGGCGAAATAGACTGCATAACATTGCAAATAACACTTGTGGTAAAAGTGTTATTTATTAAGTTATTTACAATTACCAATACTTTAGTTTTTGAGTCTATCTGTGTTGTTTTGATCATGTGTTATTAAAAGAAAAAATCCACAATAAATGCAAACTTGTGCCCCCAAACCTGTTTTTCTTTTAAGTTATCCTAAAAAAGTAAGGTTAAAAACAAAAAGCATTGAAAGCTCACAAATGAAAATGATCATTTTGCTGACTGTTTGCAAACTTCTAACCAGAAGTCAACATTTTCCCTAAGATGCCTCTGGAGCAAGAATGAACCCATCTTTTCACCTTCAACAAAAAGCTGAATGAGTTCTGATGTTTCTAAAATATTAAAAACCAGCAACAAAACAACCCATAACCCCCCCAGAAACTGGCACAGTCTTCATGAAGCTCTTCCGAAAGCTCAAAATGACCTTCTCAGGATCAGACATGCACATCAGTTAGGCCTGAAACAATCAAAACTCTTCACATTCCTCAATCAAAACATTAACAGCGACTGCTAATTCTGGAACACGGCCACGGCTAATGAAATGACACAACCAAAACAGATTAAAAAAAAAAATAGTGCCAACAATCACACTGAAACACAATAAACAGGTCCCTGATTCTGACTCAAGACTGATGAGGTCTTTTTGTAGCACCATGGTTTAAATAGTGCATTTAAAAACACACAACGCACGCGCGCACACTCCACTGTACAGTAAAAAGCACCAAATGGCAGCATCTGTGCCATTTGCCTAGAGCGCGAAGGCCAGGCTCACACCTTTACAGCCTACTAATTTCAGCTGGGGTCCTATAATCTCTATCTTCAGCTGTGTAATGTAGTGCGAGAGCATCAGTTTGAAATGAATCATGAGTGTGGGAATCTGTTGTTTCAAGGGCGCTTTTTTTTCTTTTTTTTTTTGCCTTTAAACAGCAACCCACAGGAGAAGACGCAGAATCACGGGATGCCACACATGAAACAATATGAAGTGATACGATATTTGAAAGTAAAGCTATTTGTTTACTGCTTAGTGTCTCCTGATATTACACACAGCCGAGGTAAAACATTCTCCTATCCAAAATGTGGAACCGAACAAACACAACCTGCATGGATTCTTTGGAATGTGAGATAATTTCCAAAGCAGAGCCTGGATCGGGTGTTTCTTGTGAACCCTGGCAGCGACTTTATTGTTTATCTGCCAGAAACACTTTCCTCATAAATGCAAACTGAAGATCAGAAAGGACAGGCGACGGTGCAAACCTGTTAGTGAAAGTGTGGGTGGTGTGTCAGCAGCGAGAGAGCATAAACGTATACACAAGGTGAGTTTTAACAAACATGGGCAGAATGGAGAGAGGGCGAAAACAAGCTGGAGAGTGTAGTGTAGAAAAGTGTTTTTTTTTGTTTCTTTTAAATATGATTACTTGGAAAACAGAGCAGCCATAACTTTTTACGTCGTAAAAAAGCAGTACAAGATATGATTAGTATTACAAGAAGTCACTGAGGCATCAGAGAACTGTGAGGGGTAGAAGAAGGGCCGGGGGGATTGATGTCCTGTGGTGAAGACCCAGCCAGTGGGCTGCAGGACAGTTGGATGTGTTTGCGTGTGTGATAGAGATAGAGAGAGAAAGAGAGGAGAGAAGAAAGAGAGAGAGAAATTCTTCCGCTGTCATCTTCAGCATCCTTTTGCCCAGTTGTGGTGGCAGGTCGCTGAAGAGACAGAAACAGAAAGACGGGATTAGGAATGTTCAGATCACAAGACAAATTTTCAGAAATATTTTTCAACGCCAACAGTTTTCATATTCGGAGCATATGGATGCTTCTTAGCAAACTAGAATATCATCGAAAAGTTTATTTTACCAATCCAGTTCAAAAAGTGGAAATTCACAAAACACATCATTATCTATGGCAATTGCTTACCTCTGTGAAATTGAATGATTATGAGTTACTTATAATAAAATCCTAACAATCAGTTTGTTAGAAAAGTCAAATACGAACGACCCTGAAGCTGTTATTCTACACTAACATACTCAAGGAAACGTTCTTTGTGGAAATCATTAAAAAAAACACAAAAAAAAACATTTGAAACGCTTGAGCTTCATTGGGAATAGTTGACAAGATCACAAACCCTCCTGAAGCACTTGAACTTCACTCTAACACGTCCTGTAATGAATTTGCCAACTCGTTTGAGGTGAAAGTAAAAAAAAAAAAAGAATTAAAAATGGAGGGTTAATCTGCACATACACGCCAAACCCAATAGCAATCCAATGCCCAAACATAACAAATGCCAAAAAACAGACTCAATTTCAACTACTCGACTATAAAAGCTTAGAAGAAATTATAATCAATTAAGCAATTCTACCAGTTGTACAGATATAATAATGCTCACAAGTTTCTTTAAGAGAATCCTGCCTGTCACTGCAACTGATCTGATTCAAATCATAAACTCATCTCTCTTATCAGGTGATAATTGCTGCTTTAATAACAGCAATTATCAAAACAGTGATACAAAAGAACAATCTGGGCAAATCAGATTACAGGCCAATCACCAACCTTCAATTTATTTGTTACTAAACAAATAAACTTGATTGATTGATTGAAAACAATAAAAGCAGTCATTGACATTCTGCAGAATAAGGGTAAGGCACAGAGGAAGCTGCGAAACAAGCTGTCTGTTCAAAGGAGGATGGTTCCAAGCATATTTCTCATAAATTAAGTGGAAGGAAAAAGCATGACACAAACAATGGCCATTTGAAATGAAATTTCAGAGCACTTCTTGCTCAAAGGAGATGCTGATTTCATTTTCATGCGGGAATTGGCACCTACTTTTATTGCCAATTAAAAATGCCTGCTTAAGTGGCCAATAATTGACCAGTTATTGGCTTAAATCTGATGCAGCAGCAGCTTTGTACTTGTGATTAGTCAAATTTTTTCAAACCCAGCCAGAGCAAGTAAACTTGATCAATAACTTTCCGATTTAAAGGAGAACAGATGTGGAAAAGTTTGCAGCCAGGAATCAAATAGTTGGGTAATTCTGAGTTTTCACTTTTAAGCCATCTATATATAAAAAACATGTGAATGTATATATTTTAAATACGTTCTGTGTGTAAGAAATTTATAAAATATGTTTTTCTTTTTGAACTGATTTTATACAAAGTTAAAATCAAGGTGATTGTACTTTAATTTGTCAAGATGCACCTGTATACAAGCAGTTTTGATGGTGCACGGAGAACTGAAAGCAATCGTAAATCTACATCAAGAGCTGAAAGGCGCTGTAAGTGCAGGCAAGCAATCTTGTCATTGTTTCTGTGGCAACAACAACAACTTTACAACAGTTGACTGACTCTCTCCTTATGTGTACCACAAGGAGAACACCGAGGCTTTTCTACAACATACAAAACCTTGCTGAAAGTCTTGGAAGTAAATGAAGTGTTGCCAACAGTTTTTGCAGTAACTGAGCTCATGTCTGCTAAAATAAAGTGGCTGTTGGATTACATAACAAGTTACTTTATTTGAGGTCAACCATTTGTGCCTCCCATCTGTTATCTGCCAGCTCTTTACAGCCATTTGCTTCTCCCCCAACTGGATCTAATTCACATAAACAGTGGGACTTGCAGATAAAATGGCTCTCAGTCACTTTCTTGTTTTATTTGGTTTCTGAACAGTAAAACAAGCAAGAAAAGATAACTTGTAAGAACTATTATGAAAGGATTTATAGCTTAGACTAAAATTGGAGCTTTTGAACATTTTAGTAAGTTATATTTGGGACTTTTGAGGACACAAATTATAAAGCATGCCCTGTAAAAACCCTCTAACATTCACAAATGAAGAAGAGGGCTTTAAAAAAAAAAAGCTTTAGTTTCTAAATCCTAATATAAAAACATAAAATTAGACATTCTCAACCATAACCTCATATCAAATGCAATCTAAATATGTTTTAGTGCATATGTTGTGACAGCAGTTATAAAGCCTCAAAAAAAAAGATGAAATAATGTTAAAAATCTTACAAAACACCAGATTTTTTCACACAAAAAAATCTTTGCCATTATATACGCAAATCAATATAGAAAGAAGACAAACACCATTTCTTTCTTTGTAAACATTTTGGAAAACATACGTGATATGTAATAGCTTTGTTGCTTTATTGCTATGTTGACATCTTCCATCTTACCAAAATGGCATCAGTGGATTCACACAAAAATCTTGGCTAGTGCGTCTGCGCCAGCGCTGGCGATGAAGGGCTGGGAAGGGTGGAAGGCCACGTCGTGAATGGCCTCGTCGTGCTTCTTCCTGTGGGCGGTGATTTCCTGCACGCACGTCCTGTTGTCCAGCATCCACAGACGCACCGAGCAGTCGTGGCCTGCGAGAGGTAAAGGGCAGGTGAAATGTGTTCAGGTCTTGTTATGCAACGCCGATTATTTTATTTATAATCCATCTCATCATCTTCATTTTTGTTCATTTTAAATCATCGTTTAAGACATTTTGAGTGAAAATAATAATTGGTTGTCAGTGCTAAAATGGGATAATTAAAACTGATCTTGAGTGTAGTTTCTTCAGTCAAGATCTTGATAAGTCAAGCTGGGCAATACTTACTGCCAGAGATGAGGTAAGTGCCTTTAGGGTCTGTAGTGAGGCATGTGACAGCATCCAAGTGAGCCACCATGGAGTGGACAACTTTACCTGCACAAACACATCAGCAAACTGGGATTAATCTTCGTCTCCAGGAGATTTAGGTTGTTCTGGGGGGGGCAACAACAGAAGATATCAAGCAGGTACCAGTCTTGTTGTCCATGAAGCGGATGGTGCGGTTCTCATGTGCAGTAATGGAAACTGGTTCATTTGGGTGACTGACGACGCGATTGATTAGTTCACTGCCTGCAAGGAAAACATACATTCAAATGGTTCATGCATTTAGCTAATTGTTTGCTCTTGAGGCAGCAGGAAAAGGTTGATTTAGTGAAAAATTAGGGAGGCAGATCCTCCGAACGTACCATCTTTCGTTTGCGTCTCTAGCGCGGTGATGCTCTGCTCCGTGTTGAGGTCATAGAGCAGCGTCTCTCCGCTGTCGAACGACACCACCACCTGGTTGGGGTCAGTGGTCACAAAGGCCACAGAAGTCGGGGTTCCGTGCTCTGAAAATAGACGCAAGACAATGCTTTCAAAAGTAAAACCACACAAAAATCACAATGGGAAATTAAGTGGAATGAAAAAGTGCACAGAAAAAAGTTCTGAGAAACAAAATGGGTTTTTCTCTTGCAATAAGCCTTATTCATCCAAATTGAGCCCACAGTGAGGTAAGTGAGGTCAAAATGTGCTACTTTCCATTTTTGAAATAAAATACAATGAAAATACAATGAAAAATAGACCTTTAGATCATATTTTTAATTTATTGTGATAAACGTATGTTTTATAAACATAAAAAATGGGAAGACAAAATAACAAACGTCAAGGAATGCTACCTTTTAGAACAAATCAGTAGTTTTCTGTTCTTTTATGACACAATTTTGCAATTTTTTGTTGTTGCTTCGTCAGCTAAACACATTCTATTTCCCCCGTCTTGTGGCAGAAAACAAACCCACAACAACACCATTTCCTCTGCTCGTCTGTTTTGAATGTTATGGTTACATTACTTGTTCTGTGTTTTAAAAATAAATGCAGTTTGCTGCTTTTTCGTTGCCTGTCTCTTTTGAACCTCCAAAAACCGATCTCTACCTCTCTCCTTGTTGAAGACGGACATGCAGGGAGACGAGTTCTGAGGGTCCCAGAGGCGAATCGTGCCATCAGCTGAGCAGGAAGCGAGACGATGGTGAACCAACGAATACGTCAGACCCCAAACGCTGTCCTCGTGGCCTTCCAGGACGCTGCTCTGAATGCCAGGATCTGAGGGGAGACCCGCAGTTTATTAAAACTTGAAACACATACTTGATGTGAGGATAACAGCAAATTTTAAGATTTTGTAAACTATGTTTTAGGTCATTTTTGAAACGTGAGCATAAACAGGGTAGATGTTAGATGTTTGTGAACGCCAGTTTTAAATGCATGTGTAAAATAGTGTAGGAGGCAGCAAATGAGAACTAAATGAAATTTAACATGATTTTTTTTTCTCCCTAGGTTTATTTTTTTTAATTAACCTTATAAATAACAAGCCACAGTCAATCATAGAAGTTGAAAAATTATCAGTTTTCTTTTCTTTTTTTTCTTCTGTTTTTTACATTATTTAATAACTTTCCACAAATAAAATTACTGTCAGCCTTTTCTTATTCACATCATTTGGACTTTATGTTTCAGCCAGAGTGAAAGACCACAGACTGCTGGTCAGTCCATAATTTATATACAACATGAAAAACAATGTAGTTCACCCTTACGCTTCATCCTCCTCAATGGGCAGCAGGTGGCAGGTTTCTGCTACAGTTTGTAGTCTCTAAGTTGATAACTCCTTTTAATCTCATCTAATTTGCTCCCTAATTTTTAAATGTCTCTGTTAACATACAAAATTTTAATTTCAAAATGCTCAAAATCCTTGCAGCTTTTATAACATTCTGAACTTTTGTGCACAATACAGATGATGGATTAATCAATAGAGCCTCGAAACTCAACGCTGTATTTCAGATCCACTTTCCATTTTTCACCCTACTTATGCAGATGTGAAAAATCAAAACACGGCGTAAGAGCCCTGGATATGCTTTATGGCCAACGGAGTCCCCTGAAGCTGAGCAAACTGTGACGTCTCACCGTAGTTATCATAAGGATCTACGTTGAGGTCGGGCATCTTCCAACATCTGACGCTTCCATCCAAACCTCCACTATAGCAGGACTCTCCGTCGTCACTCATGGTCAGCGACAGCACCGCTCCACTATGAAAACACAGACAGATGGCAGTGGCTTGTTTTCAGGGGAAAAACTGTATAGCTAGTTTTTACACGTCAGAGTCTGAACTCACCTGTGTGCCCTGAAGGTGTAGATGGGCTCAACGTCCAAAGCTGCATTCCTATAGAGGGATATAACTTGTTATATATGCTTCATACGTCAAAGTCTCAGCTCTTTTTGCCCCCATGGAGTCTTGAGAAAGTATTTATATATATTGAACCTTTTCGCATTTTGTCATACTACAACCTCAAACTTCAGTGATTCTACTAGGATTTTATGTGACAGACCACAGGAACGTACAATTGTTAAATGGAAGGTAAAACGTTTTTTCAAACAATGTGAAAAAGAAATTTGGGTCTTTAACTCTAATTCTCCTAAGTAAATTAATAATCTGCCTACAGAAATAAACCACCTAGTAAATAGATCATACCTGTGTGTAACCTAATCCCAGTGTAAATCCAGCTGTTGTGTGAAGATCACAGAGCATTAACAGAGCGAAGACGTCCATGGGAACTCTGGAGGAGCTGCTAGTCATGCACTAAGCAAATCTGGTTTTATAGACAAGCTGGATTAACAAAGCCAAGGGAAACTAAATAATTCAGGATTTCATCTATGAAAAACAAAATGCTTCATATTCCACTTTATAATTGTGCACCACATTTTCTTGGTATATCTCTTAAAATCTCAATGTAGCACGACAAAGCTTGTAGAACCAAAGTGAAGTGCAACCCTTTGGCAGTCACTGTATTTCGTTCTCTTACTTTTTTGAGTGCATGGCCTTGTTGAGGTTCCAAAGCTTTAGCGTGCCGTCCTCAGACGCCGTGAGCAGCACTGCTTGGCTGGGGTGGAACGTCAACGCCCGGATGGCGTCAAAATGGCTGCGCAGCGTGAAACGAGGATTCCAGGTCTTCTTGAACTCCTCTCTGTTGTCCTGCATCTGGTGGGGCACAAAAAAAAATAAAAGTGAGGAACACGTTATTATTGAGTTATGTGCCGCTTCACATGCTGAACAGAGAGTTGACCGCATCAGGTACGTATTTACATCGATGGAGAGTTCATTGTCGTTGGCGACGGTGAGATCCGCCAGTTCACCCAGGTTCATGTCGCCTCCTCCAACAGCGTCCATAATAAAGACATCAGAGGAGAATCCCAGGGCACCACCTGCAGGTCGAACGTGGAAAAGCATGTTACCCCTCATTGTATTAAGAAAACATGACTTTATAAACGCTGCAAGTTCTCCATAGCAAAGAACTTTAGCAAGCTGTGCTCTTTTATTCTGGGTGCATTACTCCCACACAGTGTACCAAAGATAACATTTACAGGTGTAGGCGTAGTCTTCTAACACAAGCTTTAAAACTGAGAAAATTAAGTTTGAATTTCAGTGTCCAAGCTACAACCGTGTGTGTGGGAGTACACTGGTGAAATAACTCGTGTGGATTTTTTTATTTATTTTTTTTCTTTTTGATGAGTATATTAGAAAAAGCCTAACCTTCCCCGGAGCGAGCCTGTCCTGATACAGATGGGGGCGGAGATGGTTTAGGTGGGAAGTCCGACATCATGCCTTGCAGCTTGTTCCTGCGGTTTTCTGAACCCGGCGAGAAGAGGCAGAGAGAAAACATTCAGTCAGTTCCGAGAGGCGGAGAAACGACGGAGAGGCCAGCAGATGAAACAAATGAAAAGGAGAAGAAAAGCGGAGAAAAAGACACACTACATACCTTAAATATACATATAAGTCCCTCAAACTACTTTACATCCACTTTCATGGGTGAAACATCTACATGGTGTACTTATGGTTTCAAGGAATGAAATGTGAGCACATGACCAGTGAAGGCAGCATGCGTGATCACCTTTTCAAGCTGCACAATATACAAGACAAAGATGGCAGCCACACAGATCTAAAGATCGTGAAACAGGACAGAGAGACAGGCGGTTGGGAAAAAAGAGGTCGGTTTTATTGACGAAAAAAGATGCCAAGACACAACAGGACGTAGGAGGTAAAAAGGTGAGCGAGTGGAGGCAGAGAAGACAGTCGGCAGTGATCCTGGCAGTGCTGACAACTACAGTAGCGGCGTACCTATCTCCCGTCCATCGCCCGAGATCCGGGCCTCTCCCGCCCCCTCCCCATTCTCCCCCGAGCCCAGAAAGTCAAATTCATTCAGGGCGTCTTCTGAGTCGTCCTCGTCCTCCTCATCCTCCGGGTCCAGATCTGTAGTCATGGGCTCTGAACTTATCTGGACAGCAGAAAAACAAAAACAAAGAAAAATCAGAGATACAGTTGGTGTGACGAGCAGCTTGTTGTTTGTGACAACTCATCAGGCTCGACTCACTGATCTCACCTTTACACGGGGCTTTTTGATTTTGCGTGGACCGTCGATGCAATCAGTGGTCATGCCTTGGAAGTCATCTTCCTCGTCACTGTCTTCTTCATCGTCATCCTCACAACCGGGAAGGAAGGGGATCTTGTCGAGCACGGAGCTGCCGACGCTCTCCTTGGAGCTTTCTTTGCCTGCATTCCTGTTAAAACATACAGAGAGTTACATTTTCACACAGCTCAACACTGTGAAAAGACAAAACAATTATGTAAAAACAATTTTGTTTGTAGTTTACACAGCATTTGTAATGTTGAGATTAGTTTATATTTATCTGAAGACGCAAAATTCTTTCAGGTCCTTAGTGATCCTCTACGTTTGCTTCACCGGGTCACGCATCAGGACCATTTTACAATTCAAAGAAAATCCATCCTGACCCTCAAATTTCCCTACAAAATAATGGAATTAAAACATTTTCATCAAATCACGTTTGGCTACTTGCTCTTTACACAAACGTACTTTTTTGTGGGGGTCTGGTCAAACATGAGCTCTCTATATCTAAATATTACTTGAAGAATGGAATAAAATGTTCCTTTACTAAAACTTCAGTATGCTTACTTCTATTTTTGTAAAAATTCCCCACGTTTACGGTTTCAACTCTTTTTTTTTGGTATTTTAAACCTTGTGTATGAAGCACAACTTCAACACACAGCTATCTAAAGAAAAAAAAAGCAGATAAGAAAATTCCCCCCTTTTTATCTGAATGAGAGGTAATTTTGTTCAGTAAATCAAAACCAACAATGTTGATATTTCAAATGTTAAATTACAGTTTGAGGGGTTCTATGAAAGGTAAAAAATGTCATTTTAATAGAAATCATTGTAGAATCACTGCATTTATAAAGCAATATTAGGCAAGAGCTGGGACACTTTATAAAAACTGTAAATAATGAAAGAAGGAAAAAAGTCTGGAAAAAATCTAACATTTTTCATTAACTTTCCTTCTTTCCTGCTGCTAAAATAAAAAGTTAACATTATATTTTTCAGACTCTTCAATACTGCATAAGAACTCTGGATTTTAGTCACCATAATTTCAAAATGTCTTCAACAGGGTCCATATCTGATATCCAGGTTCAGAATATTACGACTTATTTCAAACAAAATTTATACTTTTGATACTTTTTAAGCTACAACTTTTAAGCAAAGACAGCTGTATGATGAGTAAGCCAGATTTTATTTTCTCTAGGTCAAGGTATTTTATTGTAATTTTAAATCGTGTTGTGACCTCTTTCTCTTGTTCCCATTAAAAATTTGTATGAGTCATCCAAAGTCATGATTACCTCACGGCTGTGATTGCAAGTTGCAGCAGTAAAAATGTCTCACTTTTTAATTTGTTCTTCTATTTGTCTGACCAACAACGAGTCTCCAGCCGTTCGGGGTTCTGGTTCCGGACAGCTGTCGCTCGATGGCGGCCCGTTGGCCTCCGGGCTGCTCCGCCCCAGCAGGGAGCGCACGCGTTTAGAGCGCATGTCCAGGATGGTGTCTGAATAGCCGACTTCCTCAAGGTACCTGCGTTTCAGGGGCAAAACTCTCGAGAAGGTTCGTGGAAAAAAAGGTTCTTGAATCTTTGACGTGAAAGTCATGGCATACTTGCGTAGTAGTTGACGACCCTCTTTCCATGACATTTGGTTGGGTGTCTCGGAGTCGGTCTCAGCTGGTCCATTGGGAACTAAGGAAATGAAGGCATAACGTAGATCACGCAATACATCCACATAACTAACTGTATTTGAAAAAATTAAAACATACGCTGGTCTGCCTCCATCTCAGGCTTCTTGTCTCCAGGACTCTGGTCATTTCCAGATTTCAGCTTCTGGTGCTTAGCCCTGGAAGCAAAAAAAATCCCACAAGGTCAACGTTAACAGAGACAAACATCCAGCCTGATTAGATCGCAACACCTACAGAATGTAAAACCTTTGGTAAAGGTTACTGAGGACAAAAAGATCACTTTACTGTCTTGTACTTTACCTTTCTTGTTTGAGGGCATACTCCAACATTTTGATCCGCCTCACTAGGTCTTGTTTCATGTTCTCCTGGCCTTTCCTTTCACCCTGCAGGAATGCCACCTGAGCCTGACACACAGAAATACAGCAATAAACAACACAGAACACATTCTGGAAAATAAACATCATGCCATCATGAGCATGGGAGGGACGTCTAAGTAGGAAGAAGAAGGAAGTCTTGATGTGGCAAGCCCTTAAACACAACTTCTTAAAATCCAGAGCCATAAGTCAAAGGACTCTTATTTTTAAACCATTGCTGGCAAAGACCTGCGTGCGCAGCTGCAGACGAGTAAAAACAAGAAACAGAGCAGCTGAATTCAAACACTCTCTTGTAAGACACATCCTTCCTTTCTCGTTTCCTGTCCGTTTCCTTCCTCGGTGCTGATAGGACTCCCAACTTAAGGAAAGACTTTTCTTTTTACAGCCCATTCTGGCCATTTATCGAAACAAAGAGATTTGTGAGGGAAAAGTGATGTTTTTTTGTGTGTTTTGCTTGTGTGGTTTAGTGTTGAACTAATCTGGACAAAATCGTAATAGGATTAGAGCAGGTGCATGGTCAGAGTTCACTGAATAACATCAGACTTCTCAAACCTTCCCCCCTCAAAATAAAAGTAAAAAAAAATGTGATTCCAATTCCAAGTAGGGTTAAAAAGCTCTAACCCAGTTCTACTTTAAGCATATCCAAGCACGAGACTGTGCAATAGAATTGCAAATTTCCTCTCTGTAACTCACGGTACCAAGTCGCGTCAGAGCACAAATAGAGCTTATTTTACAGCCCATTTCTCCCCCGCTTGCCCCAGTCTGTGTCCGCGAGGCTCCTCCTACACTCAGTTCTGTAAAAGTAGAACAGTCTAAAAACCGGCGCCTCATGGGGCAGAAGCTCGGCCTGCTCCAGACAGTAGATGTACATCTATGAGGAGGGCTCACACCAACACAGACAGTTGTGTCATGATTAAGGAGGAACACGGGATAATCTGCCAAGTAAACCTTGCTGCTGCTGACTAATCCTGATTAATGCAATGTCGTTTCATAGACTAACCGAAGGGGTTTGGAGATGAAAAAAGTTTAGATGTGAATACTGAAGGTATAATCTCTAAAATAGAGATATGTTTGCTTGTGTGGTTTAGTGTTGAACTAATCTTGGAACAGCAAATGGGTCTGTGCAAGAAACTGTTTTACCAAGAATGGACAACAATGCGAGAACATATTTACAGTATTTATGTGGGTTTATAATGTTTGGTTGCAGTTAAGAGCATATCCAGTGATAGGTTTTGCAATAGTAGAAGGAAACTGGCCATGTTTGCCACATTGGTAGGTTTCATAGTACACTAAAATGCAAGTTAAGATACTGCTCAACTGGGTCCTGGCATGGTTATGAAGGTGGAAACATCAGAAAAGTAGATAGAAATGTGTTAAAAATGGTTCTGCTCAAACCCATCACTGGTATATTAACTAACAGGAAAAAAAACTAAACAGAAAACAAAAAGAGGTGATGTCAAGGCACACACATAACATTATCCCAGGCCGGGTTTAAATCCTTCTCAACAGCCATGCCAAACGTTGTTGTCGTGACAAGTAGCAACAGATATGGACCTGTCAAGTTCCTGTCTTATAAATGATCCCATTCAACAATGCATTTCCTCATTTTCACCTCTCAGGAATTTTTCTCCTTCATCTACAGGAAGTAGGACACACATTTTTACTCATACTTGCACACAGAGAAGCCGAAACCTGCCCTCATTCACTGATAAGCATCACACCAGTCCCACACGCAGCTCCTTGTTTCACACTGGAGCACGCAACTTTCAACCGTGTAGTTGGCCACAACAGATGTGATCTTAATTATGCCCTCGTTCATTTTTGTTTCATTTCATTAGCTTAGTAGTAGATCCAATGTGCTAAAAATGAAAAAAACAAAAAAAAAACAACACAGCACTGCATCTCAAGTATATACATGTAAACTATTTAGCTGTAGTTTAAAAACAAAACTTCAAAATACATAAAATGATGCAAATGTTTTTTGTTTTTTATCTAGATGTAACAATCAAGATGCCACTAACTTTTGGTTTCAGGCCTGAGATGTCAAGTTAGACTTTTTTTCTTTTCATTTTTTAAAAAGTACAATAAAACAGAAACGAATGCACCATTTTCTTTGATGAGTAAAATTTTAATTTAACATAAAAATAAAGCTATTATTAGATTACTTATTTTATGCATCAAATAAAAATCTTTATCTGATTTTTATTAAACACAAATTTAAGCACCACAATTTCAAAAAACATCAAAATACATGCAAATGTTGATGTACAAATAACAAATGCTTAATATTTAGTAAATAAAATTTGTTCTGTATTCGACCTGCTGATCACCAATCAGAGGTTCCTGGTAAAACAAGGTGATAAAATAAGAGGCACATGTAACATTTTCTTAGCAATGTACTAAAATGTATTTACACTCAAATCTAACCTTTGAATTAAAAGCTGAATATGTGTTTTCTTTTTGGTTTTCATTTACTTCCATCGCTTCTACCTTTTTGCCAACAACAGCAGGTTCAAGAATCTTTGTGTTTGAGTTTATTGGACCAAACACAAAACAAAGCAATTCATTGATCTGCTACTAAAGATGATTTATCAACTGTTTTAAAGCAGCAGATTAACATCCCTTCTCACTTTTACAAAATGTATTATTAAAGAGTAAGTGCTTGCGTGTAAAAGCTCAGTATATGACATTAGATACAGCCTTGCTAGTGACACTGAGCTTACAGTGCTGATGTCATCTTAGTAAAACTAACAAAACCCTTAATCATAAAAGGAACACACCTGTCATGTCATCTGATCTGTCTTTCTTGTGTTTGTGTTGGCATCTATGTGACCCATTGCTGCTGACCTCTCTAAAATACACTGTCACCTCGAGAGCCAACACAGGTTTGGCCTGTTCTGTTGCTTCTTGTCCTCCAGCTACACAAAAGGGTCAAGGGCAGCTTTCCGTCCCTGCTGACCATCGATTTCTCATTGCTCTTAAAAAAATTAAAATAAAAAGGTCCACAAGCAAACAAGTAGATCAACAGATATTTTCTGGGACAGAGCCTGCTGGAGTAGAGTAGAAAGTGACGAAGCTGAAGTCGGTTTCCAATTCTAGCTTCCGATTCGGAAAATGGTTAAAGGGCGATTCCACCTACGCATTTTTAATCGACTCTAGTTTAAAAACTACACCTAGACTCTTCAAACCTGGTCTGGATTATTCTGCTCTTATAGCAGAATATTTAAAACCATGTTTGGGATTTGTGAAAGTTTTCTTTGATTTGTGAAATTTCAATAAAAGTTGATTTTACCACTTTTTTGCATCAGGATCACACTAGAACTGCTCCAGCCCCAAAACTACAACACCCAAACACGATTGTAAATATTCTGCTATTAGAGCAGAATAATCCTGTGCTGGTTTGAAGTGTATAGCTTTGTCAGAAAGTGTGTGTTTATGTAGAGTCACTTGGGAAATAAATCCTGAAAGGTAGGACCTCCGGGCTGAGTTAAAAAATGAGACTAGGAAGGAATAAAACAAGTGTGAGGTGATTAAACATAATAAAGTCAAACAGGCTCACAAAGTACAAAGATTAAATCTCATATAGTGTCTGGAGAAACTATTTTTAATACTTGAACTTTCTCATATTTAGACACATTAAAACCTGAAACTTCAACATATTCTTTATAAGACAGACCAACACAAAGTAGTGTGTAATTGCAAAGTGGAACAGTAATGATACATAGTCTTAAAATAGCCTACAGATACAAGACTGAAAAGTGTGCCATAAATTTTGGATCCAACCCCCTTTTGATCTGATTCCCTTAAATAAAATCCAGTGCAACCAGAAGTAACCTGATTAGTAAAAAGAGATTTGGAGACATTAGCATCATTCTGTGAGGATTTCTTTTTCTCCAATGGGGTTGATGGGAAGACAGATGGGCAATCCTAGAAAAACAATTTGAGATCGGGGCAAAGGTTAACTTTCCTGTAATAAAACAACTCTAAACAAACAGCCAGGAAGCACTTAGATCAAATTATTTTTAGTCAAATGAGGACTTCAATCAAACTATGATTCAACAAAGAAGAGTTATCAAAAAGTCACTTACAGCTGTAACTGTAGCAAAAGGCAATGCTATGGTGTATTGATGGGGGGAGGGTGTATTCTTGGATCACACTTTTTTGGTGACAAAATGTGTTGCTAAATACTTTTTTGCAGCACTAAATAACGGGAAAAAAAAGTAAATGCAAGTAGAAAGAAAGCATGGCTAGAAATACTGCAATGCCTACAGATGTCATGTGTGTCAAAGCTAAGAGAGTGCAACTATTAATTAGAGATCAGTACCCAGGGGCCCTGAAGCCCACAGTCAACAGGAAGTAATGCCTTGTGGGTAACCACTAATCTATCTGCACATAAGTGACATGGCTAACAACGTATCGCAGTAGTGCTGTGATTTGACAGAAACCTTTTTTTTCCCCCCTCAAAAAACTATTCTAAGACTCAAAGGTAAACAACCACCCTTCTGCTGCTGTCCTACGTTTGACCCGAAACGTCCCACCTGATTCAGAGAGGCGGGGAAGACATCAATTGCTGGCCTGTCAGAGCAGACAGGACACCACAGGTGGCCTCTTAAACGAACAACATGCTCAAAGAGGGAACACGTGTGGCGGACTTGGAGACACGCCAGGCTACAAAGATGTAACTCCCACCATACACACAAAGTGTCAACTCTCTGTCCGATATTGGAGGGTTTTTTGGTGGGTTTTTTTTTTTTTTTTTTTATTGCCTTATGAAAATTTGATTATAAAAGCTTGAAATTAAGTGCACGAGCAGTCTTGTGTAGACATTATCGAAGCTAAATATACTTCTCACACGTACTGCATGTTGTTAATTGTGCAGGATGCAGCCAGCGGGCAAACTAACTGGCATGTTGAGAGCTCTTCAAGCATGCTGGCAACAAAGGCCAGAGGCCTGTGGGTGTTAAAATGTAAGCTAGGTCATTTTTTTCCAGCACCACACTGCAGTGTTCCCCTTCATTCCTCCAGCTCAGGACGCTGCGCTAATTGTACCTGTGAAGCCAGATCATGTGCTGCAAATACTTACATGCAAACCCAGCTGTAATGACCTGTTGGACATGGCGGTGACCCATTTCTGATTTCACTTCTCAGTTTCTCTTCCGTGTGCCCATAAAAGAAGTGAGCGCTGTCAGTTTGTTATTGTTCATCCATATTTTATCTGGCTCCTATTTATAAACTACATAGGCGTGAGTCAGGGGGCAAACAGAGTGGAGGAGTCACACAGCAAAAGAAACTAAATGTTGTCAGGATTATTTTCCCACATTTTGCTATAAGCAGAAACAATTCAAAGAAGACAGAAGGCATGTCTTAATGTAAGTATAAGATAAAGCTGTAAATAAAGCAGAGCAGTTGCTGTTCCAACTACTCATAAGAGTAGTTTTAGACTAAAGCAAAATCCTACATCTACCCAGGAGAGAAACATTTATCTTGTGCAACTTGGCATCTGAACAACTGGGACCACCGTGGGACTCATGGTTTGCTCACGGGCATTTTTCTCCCACTGACTCACACGTTCACATAGTTTGTCCCAGCCACTTTTACACATGCAGATCAATGACCTTTAAAGTTGTAGGCCTACACGTCCAACCTAAAGGCAGGCCCTGGGCTCGCGTTAGTAAGCTGCAGATCATTGCATATCGACAAAACCTTTTCTTTCCCCCACACCAGTGAGTCATTTATTTGTGCACCAGTTCAAAGGGCAGGCTTTACTTTGAGTGCCACCACCGTACATACAGATATACATTTTACTGTAGATTGGGACTGTTATAAATCAGAGAATAACATTTGTGGAAAGGAGCAGCTTTTGTTCCAAAAAAATTGTCCTGATCAATCATTTTACCAAGAAATTAGCTTGAACTATCGTATTTCACTATTCAGCAAATAGCCATTATTCAAATAACCATTACTTCCCAATTAACTGGTGTCTAAGAATGGGAGAGAAATAGTTTTAAAACACTTTGTTCTCACAACTCCAAATCCTTCAACTGAAATGTCAGAGTGTCAGTGACCAGGTTTTTGCGGGTTTTATGGAGACCCCAATTTGTCGTTGGTGTTCTGGTGCTCAGTAAAGAGCTCAATCACACTTAAACCATTTAGCTGTCTGGAAATATGTCCAGTCACAAAATAAATTAATGTCACAGACTGTAATGGTGTGAATGGGAAGGGGGCATGAGATGGTAACCAGTATTCTACAGCTTAACATGCTTTTAGTGATATGTCAGTGAATGAAGACTCCCGCTGTTTTGTTCTCACTTCAGTGACAAGCAGCATGTTTGTTAAGCTGCTAACTGCAGACTGGCTTCCCAAGCAGATAGCCTGACTAATTAAGCAGCTAATTTTAGCTGTGTCACTATATAAAGAACAGGACAACAAAAACATTAAATATGTATCGTTTGAAAAATATTTTCCTAAGTCTATCCATTTGAATTTCAACAATTATTACCTCTGTAATAATAAGCATGTTACAATATTGTATACTCAGCAGCATTAGAGATAAGTGCTGTTTTTCTGTTTCAAAAACAAAAACAAATTTAATCATATTATCCTTGTTTTCAGAGTTTCTCTTTTCTTTTTTTAATCAATGTCATCATTTAATACAGTGAGAACCTCACAATATCTATATTCACCTTCAAAACACAACATTTAAACTATTCTGCCTTTTAATTAAGTTTTCAAATAGGTAAGGCCATGATCTTTTTAGTCAAATACGAATTGCTCAATAATGCAGTGATTTTTTGATTTTTTTTTTTTTTACCTCAAAGCTGCATGTCACTGACCTCCTAACCACAACAGAGAAACCACATGAGAATGTGTTTAAAAATCAGATAATGGCCTCTTGGTTCAGTTTCGCACGAATGTCAAAATATAGTCTAAATAAAGAGCTGTGGGTCTGGCGTGTCTTTGACAATCAGACGTGAACTATTTATGTCGATTCAAATGCTTGTTTTTGTTTGCCAACGCACATTTTAACCAGCATGACTTAATGTGAGATGAGAACCTTGTCTGTTTCCCTTATGGAGAAGAGTGGTAGCTGCTTTCCTTATTGCGAACATTAAGTGGTACACTTCCTTTTATTGTACAGTAATAATGCATCCCTGTCGGTGCGATATGTTAGCCCATTAGCATGCCGTCTCTTTGACACTGATTTTAGGGCAATGAACACCTACAAAGCAAAGCAAGAGACGCTGTGGTGTTTTCTTGTTTATTTGTTTCGCTTGTCTTTCCGTCCCGAGCCTGTTTTGGCGTAAAACCAGCCAACACATGCTTTATGTAAATAAATAAAAAAATTACCCTGAGTTCGTCCCTCTCCGCCTCCCAGCGGTATTTCTCGGCCTGGAAGCGTCCCCACTCGTACTGGATGAAGTGCAGGATCCCGGGAAGCGTCATGCCCGAGTCCCCGTCCTGCGCCTCTCGAGGCAGGAACGACCCGGGCATGGCCCCGGCTGCCGCTGCCATTGGCCCGACTCCGGCACCCGACGTCGTCTGGCCCGGTCCTGCTTTGGGCCCGTTAGGGTTGCGCCCCGCTCCGCCAGTACCACTGCCTCCGCCGCCGCCGCCGCCGCCTCCGGAGTTCGGGTTTAGTCCTCCGCCGGATCTGTCCGCCTCCATTTCACCGTTCAACCTTTCGCCAGGATACTTATTTAGAAACAAACAGACTGTATGAACAAAATAATTTCAAAAACACCACCCCGAACCCTTTACCGAACCCAGCTGTTCTCTACAAGCTGCCCTCTATTCTTCCCTTTCTCAAACGACAGAGTCGAATTACTATTCAGTTGGTAAAATACTACACTTCCGCTTTCAAACTTTCAGAATAAAACACAACCCCGACAGTGTTCAGAACAGCTCATTTCTTTAGGGGGCACGTCTAACAGATACATTCGTACGTATTTTTCCAGAAACTTTTAAACAGATATACACCAGAACATAACTATTATATGCAATATTCCCAAAACAAATATCGTCCATTTGCTTGCGGCCTTTATTTTGTGTAACCTCTTCCCCGTGTTTGCTGTCGGAAGGGGTCTGAAATTGTGTGACAAATAACGGGACTCTTTTCTCTGATATACAATGAGGAATCTCGCCAGTGGGAGTTCATTTCCTGCCATTTTGTGATCAGAAACCGATTTGACATAGCAAAGTTCAATAGAACCACCCAAAACTCTACTTCCGGTTTCACCATCTCGCATATAAATCTCGATTTTCCTTAAATGTTTGCTATATTTACAGTTTCAAACACTCGGCTGGATCAGTAGTTCTTAAACCTTTGCATGACAAGAACCACTTGACTAGCAAGTGAAGGTCACAGTATAGGCACTTCCAAAAAAAAAAAAAAAAACAATAACTCTGGACGGCAGCATTGCATACAAGTATTTATATTACAGAACATTATTTCATTGCTTCTCCAAGTGGTTCTGGTTAAATGTGTGCATTTAACCAGAGTTGCAATTTCAACTCTTCCTACATCAGACCCGCAAATAAACCATTTTGTATATGCAATCCATCCATATTTTTTTTTTCATTTTAGTTCTGTACTTTCACAAATACCAAGATAAATTGCTTTAAAATTATCTAATCTCATGTGTAATTTTTAAAATTGCATATTATATTCTGTAATCTTTGTCTTGCAACCCACTACCGTTTGTTTTGGTTCAGATTCTTTTATACGCAAGTATAAAATATCTCAGATTACAACCCCATATATAAAATGTCATTTATAAAATTAGTTCTTAGTGAGCTTTCAGCGCATTGAGTAGATTACAGAAAATCCAAATTGCCTTTATAATACGCTCATCAGCTTTTCTTTATAAAGTTATCAAAGCTAATTACCTTGCTCCCATCCGCTTAAGATGTAGTTTTCCATTGCCAGTTTTGTTTTTACTATTTTGTTGTAGAACATTATTTGATTAAGGCACACAGACTTATGATGTGTCCAATTCCACATGTTAATGCCACCACTGATGCACTTGCAGTACAGCCGATATTATCATCATCATTCCAATCAACATTAGGAAGAAAAAAATAACTTTACTAAGCAGTCAAAAATAATAATAATAATTTGGGTACTAACCAGAGTAGTCTGAATCAGGACTGCATGCAGTGTCTCTGCTCTGGCACATAAATATTCAATGTGATTTGAGCACTTAGCTTCTTGCTTGTTTTAAAAGTAACAGATATGCATAGAACCCAATAAAATGGTAAAACAAAATTAAAAAATTGTCCCAGACATAGTTCAGACAACAGGTGCATTTGTTCCAGCTTGTTCTATTGGATATATGTAATAAATCATCTGGCTCAAATACAGTGTTGAACCCTTTCCAATTTAACCATAAGTTCTTCTGAGAGTTTATCCAAATCTGTTCAAAGTCGTTCACAACACCCATCATTTTTTACTAATATCAAGTGAATACTTCTACTATAGTTGTTATAGTCTTGTAAAGACATCAACTAAGTTAAACAAAGTAAAATGATGACATATCCCTCCCCTTAAAATTGCTTTTTAAAAATGTAGCAATTTGTGATATTGGCAGTGAAATCAACGTCTTGTTTATCAGATATATATGGTCAAAGTACGGTTGCAAGCAATGAATCCACAATTAACTGAATTAGAAAGCCAAGAAAGTACTTATCTCAAATAAAAATACCCACAAAAAAGTAATTCCTGGTGGAAAATCTGGGGGATTTTTTGAATGTGAAAACTAAATAAATAAAAATAGCCCAACAAAGTGATAGAAAATGTAACAATGTGATACTTTTATTCTGAAGGCCGATGACAGGAAGCGCTTTGGTTGCTCCGAGCAACAAAGGCAAAAGGTGTACTAGCATAATGCTAAAGCCGTTTGGTGAGGTTCCTTGCGTGGAGGATTGTAAAGCATTAATTACACGAATGCCTGGACAGTGTAGCAGGTTCCTACTTTCAGTAACGAGAACCCGGTTTCCTCCACCGTTGTAAATAATGCTGACTTGTGTTTTTGTTCGCTGCTTCCCGTTGAGGCAGCTTAGCTAATGCTCACCAAAGCTGACTGAAAAAAAAAAAGAAAAATACACCACAGTAATATTAATATTATGGTCAAAAATAATGTACATATTAGAGTTTTGAATTACGAATGCATGCTGGGGTTTCCGTGGATTGCTCAAAAGAATGTCTTGCAGCATGATATGTATTCAAATAAAGGTGAGTATTGCTGAAATATATTTTTGATAAACTTGTTCTTTATTATTTAGTCAATCAACTTATCTGTGTTACCAAAGAAAAGCTTGCATTGACGAGGTGGGTGTGGATTTAGGGTGGGAAGTTGGGTAGCATGTGATTTGATCTGATTTAATAATCATAGTATTTGAGTATATTCTAAAAATAAAGACTTTTTGTCACTAAAATACACTATATTTCAATAAACGTTTAAAAGTTGTAGCATTAAAAAAAAAAAAAATGAAAATTTTATTCATATTTTAGGTTTTTCAATTTAGAAAAAAAAAACAACCATAAAACTTCAGCAAAAAGATGATCCATGTGTTTTCTCAGTTGTTTTTTGTGGGACCAGTGTTTCAACCGAATGTGAAGAAAAATAGATTAAATAAAAAATTATTGATACTTTTTTCTGTTTTTGTTGTGGATTTTTAATCCAGCTACTCCATGTAAAGCCTGCATTTGTATCTTAATTATATTTGAAATTATCTGTTTGTTCATTATAATTTTTAGCAGAAGCTAAAATCCACTGTGGAGAATCAAAAAGGTCACTTGCAGCACTTAATTTATGGAATTAAAGAAGTTAGATTTTTATTTTGTAAAATACATTATATTTGTGCAACCAACAATTTTGGGGACTATTATATCTTTTGAATTTACTGTAAGGTTAGGATTATGTTAGTTTCACTTTAAAATCATAAAAAATGTTCAAGATACATTTAATGCATTTTTGCCTACACACACAGAGTATTATAACATTTCTTTGTCTTTTTATGCTTTTAGTTTGTCTCCAGCTGCCGAGAGTCAAAATCCACCACTGGATGCCTTCATTGAAACTTGAATTCTTCCTCCAAGAAACTCTAAAAAGTATTATTTGCCATGCGTATCAGTTTGTGCCAGGGTCTGTTAACGGGTGCCATCATCCTCAATCTCCTCATACTTTATTATGTATCTCGGGCCCAACAGCAGATGATGGAGAAAAGGAAGGAGCTTGGTAGAGGCTCGAGGAAAGCTGCCCGGCCGGCTTCCCTTCTGGGGGGAGCGCTAGGGGTCATTGGAGGTGAGCATGCAGGAATGGCAGCGGAGGGCCATGGCCGAAGCCCACGCGTATCTGTTCTCCTTCGGGAGTTTGAAAACTTTGAGAATTACGTTGGGGATGTGGCTAACTCCTTCCTTCGTCAACGTCCAGAGCTTCCCTTTCTGGCTGTGGCTGACACATTTCCGTATCCTCCCCTTGTACTTTCAGAGGGCGCCCGTCTTTTGGTGCTCTCTCCTAGCCCCGACCAGCCACCACAAGCTCACAGGCCGGAATTTCACTTGCAGACAGAGTTTGTCCTGCTGGTACCTGACGGCGTGGAGCTGGAGCAGCCAAGAGTTTTTGAGAGACTCATTAAAGAGTTGGAAGGTGAAGGTGGGGGGCCCGTGAGGCTGGTAGCGGTGCCTGTTTTAACACGATCTGCAGTGCAGTGCCTCCACCTGCGGGTCAACCTCAAAGAGTGGACTGCCACCTACTCACCGGCCGCTTCAGGAAGCAGTGGGAGTGTGTGTACGGCTTTACAAGGCGACGCTGTTGTCTTGATTCGCACTGAGGACCTTTTCAACTTGTCCGTACCTTTGGGGCGCCCTCTCTTTCCTGCCCTTTTCGTTCAGACCACCTTAAGGGGCTGGAAGGTGAAACTCCTGGAGAGCCCTTGTTTCTCGGCAAACCACCGACCACTTTTCAGCTCTGCTCACAATCAGTGGAAGGCTGACACTCGACTGAAGGAGGCAACTGGGAAACTCATGAGGAGCTTCGGTCTGAAGCGCCTCCTTCTCCCTGAGGGAAAGGAACAGTGGTTTGGTTGCACTAAAGAGACTCCCCGATGCTTTGGCACTGTGCAGGATGACACACCGGACTACCTGTATCTGGATCGCTGGACGCCTCCATGCTGTCTGAGAGCACTGAGAGAAACCACCAAATATGTCATTAATATCCTGGAGAGCTCCGGTGTGCGTTACTGGCTGGAGGGAGGCTCTCTTCTTGGTGCCGTCCGCCATCAAGACATCATACCCTGGGACTACGATGTGGACCTGGGTATCTACCTTGAGGACGTGCCCAACTGCGACCACCTGAAGAACCTGGACTCAGGCTCTTTAGTGGATGCTAATGGCTACGTGTGGGAGCGGGCAGTGGAGGGAGACTTTTATAGAGTGCAGTACAGCGAGGCCAACCACCTGCACGTGGATCTATGGCCTTTCTACTCGCGCAACGGCATCATGACGAAAGACACGTGGACAGAGCACAAACAGGACGTGGAGTTCCCAGAGCACTTCCTGCAGCCGCTGGTGCCCATGCCTTTCGCTGGCATCACAGCCTACGGCCCCAACAACCAAAGGGCCTTCCTGGAGCTTAAGTTCGGAGAAGGGGTGATAGAGAATCCTCAGTACCCCAACCCTATGAAAAAAAGGCTGGACAGAAGCAAATTATAATGCTCTCAGGCTGTTTCTGTTGCACTGTATTTATTAACTGAAAATAAAATACCTCAAAAATCCTTTGATGAAAGATGCCCGAGCAGTATGCACTGCTAAAATGATTACAGTTTTACTAGCTGCCAACGTGTCAAAGCTGCTCAATATTTTCTAGCATGTGTTCAAATGTTAAGCTTGACGTTAAAAAACTTTATTAGAAGTTTAAAAGTGATTAACTTTTTTCAAGAGAAACACTTTTAAAAAGACTACTAGTCCACTGACCTTAGCCCTAAACAATCAACAACTGGTTTGCTCTCAAGTTGACTGAATGTATCGTACTCTATAAATGTTACAGGTGGATTAAAAATTCTGAATGTGTTTTAGGTTTAAAGTTGTAACTATTTCCAACAGGTTCCCGTAAATGTGCCCTGTCTGTCTTTTCCTTCCTTCACAATTCACACATTCTTGTGTATCCACTGCACAAGAAATTAAATGGTTCCACCAATTATTGCATCCAATCGGCCCTTTGCGTTTCCTTTGTTGCACACCTGGATTTTCAGATTTTGTGGCGATATTTCACAGCGACTGCTCCCTGTTTTCAGTTTCCTTATCCTGTAAATGATTGTTAGAGCAGATTAATACAATTTAGATCCAAACACCTGCATGAAAGATGAGGGAACACACGTTCTCAGATGTTTCAAAAATAATTACTGTCACATAGTGGATCAAGAACTATTGGATTGAAATAGTCTCAAAGCTTGCATAAGTAAAGCAGAAATTATCTGTAAAGTATAAACATCATCAGTTAACATAATTTTGCATCTCCATACTGTCCTGTTTTGGCCTTTTTTGTATTTCTTTGACCATTGATAATGGGTTTGTGTCAATTTGCATTTCTTATGAAAAACATTATTTTCACAAGAAGCGCCAAATTTCCCCTTTTTTATTTCACAAGAAACACTTTTAAAAAGACTACTAGTCCACTGACTACTAGACTAGTCAGTCTACTAGTCTAGTTTTGTGTAATTTTGCATTCTGTTTTCATGTTTTATAAAACATGCGATGTTAATGACTGTGTAATTGTATTTCAAATGAAAATATTGAAATTTGACTATCTTCAATTAGGAACAAAATGAATGTGTAATATAAAAAGCTGCACTTCAAACTACCATGTTAAAAATGTATTTACTTTTAAGCTGTTCATGCAAAGATTAACTTAATTGTACACTCAGAGAATTTGCTTCTTTGAATCTAAATATTACATGTGAATATATTTTGATCTAAATATTTATATTTTCTCCCACTTTGCACCGCTTTGTGTTGGCCACAATTGCATTTATTCATTTCAATTGTGTCATGGGTGCAAATAATTTTTGCAACATACTCTACAATTATTTATAAATGCATTTTTGTCATTATGTTTTATTCCTTTATGTTTTTTTAATTACTTTTTTTTTTTTTTTTTTTATTAATCTGTTTATTGCAAACTCATGTCTTTAGTTGTTTTGGGTCTTGAGTAAAATAAATATTTGCGGTAAAATCATGGGACATCTTGACGCGACGAGTAAACTTTTATTTTGTGAAATGAGTTCTCCATCACTGCAAGATTTGTATGCTATATTAAATAAATTATACTTCCAGTCTTACTATAAAATATATATGGAATCATCTGTGAAATACATCCATCTAATACTCACACATTTTTGTAGAATTAACACCAGTCCTTCATGTAATACAGGCTCACTCATGAACTGCAAATATATATATTTTTTTTGTTCACATTTTAATGTTTTGTTACCACAGAACCTCCACTGCTTCTCCATGAACACTAGATGGCACTACACGTTTATAAGAAATACTGTAGTCGGAGGCTGTTTCTGTCTCCTCAAACAGGAACGTGACTTTACAGGAAAAACCTAAGGCCGTTCGTTACAGACCAGCCTGCTGACACCAACACATTTTGGTCCCACGCAGAGAGTACCAACTTTCACGCAAATTCTAGAAATGTGTTGACATTGTTGGAAGGATTGTGCTCTTCACAGCCACTCAGGTGGGAGTGGTGTCCTCGTCACAAATGTAAGATTGTTCAAAGCTTTTCATTATATTCTGATGCGTCATCTGTTCCTAACTAACATAATTAGGTCGAGGCTCAGATAAACAGGCACAGCATGTTACATGTATTTAGTTAATTTTGACAGGACTGTTTTTAAATTCCCAATTTAAATAAATGCTTTATCATCCATTTGTTTTGTTTTTTTATATAAAGTTGCATTCAACAGATTGAAAAGCAACAACTGTTTTTTTCCTCCACTATAATACAATATTAGAAGATAGGAGGGAGTAAATCTTTTTATTATTTTGTCTGTGGCGTTTATACCAAAGACTGATTTTCAGCCTTTTTGCTTCTACATAAATATTGCGGGATTTAAAAAAAAATATATAAATTAATCAAACAAATCATATTTGCTGAAAATTAAACAACAAAAAAGATGGGATGGCGAGTGACGGGTTTGTTTTCACTTTTATTAAAACTTTTATTTCATTAAAAGCTCTCTTCCGTACTTTTCTATAATTTTTTAAGTCTAAAGTTCATTTATTTTAAACAGGTTTGGCAAAACCAATTCAATGCTTTCAGACTTTGCTCTCAGCAAATTAAATCTAATATGCTGAAAAGTAATTATTTATTTGGATTTTTGAGGAAGATGAAACAACAGAATGTAGATTAATTTACCTTTAGCTAAAAGTTTAGGCAAATGTTTTTGTTTTTCAGACATTCACAAAACAACAGCTGTCGCCATTATATTTAGCCAATGCCACTGAAACCCCTGAAAATCAATGTAGTCCATGTATGTTGCAGAAAATATTGTGTGAGAGGTAAATGCATGATGTTACCTAACCTGCTTCTCTTTTTGCATCCCTGATGTCATTATTTTTTGTCTAAAATGCACAATAAAACAGCTTTTGATGCTGACATTTAAATATAAATGTTATTTTTGGTCAAATGTTTATGGAGTAAAAGAGCTCCCTTTGGGGAAGCTCTAGTTCAGTTCCAACTTTGCAAGCCAAACCTGTATGGCCAACTTCCTTTTGGACGATTCTCGTCTGGTGACTCCTCCAAATTTGAAGAACTTGTTCGGTCTTTCAGTAGCAGCACTGTCAACCTTTAACATGCTAGATGAAACTTGCAGAGTCTGAGATGCAACTTTGTACTTTGTATCCATTTTCCCCGGTCTCAAACAGGCTGGCTTTGAGGTGAACCTTTAAGCGCACAGTTCCTGGGAACACCGTGATCTATCTTGAATGTTTCAGGCCTTTGAGAAGTTGTTTTCACGGTAGAACAAAAAAAAAAAAAAAAAGACAAAATCTTTTTTTAAAAATTCTCAGACTTATGGACAATCCTTGTATCTTGCTGGATGATGTGAGCACTGAAAAAAAATTTTTTTTTTTTCTTTCCATATTTGTGATATTACACACCTGAATGCAGGAGGCCATGCAGCCAACTACAGACTTAAGATTTCCTCACCTGGTTAGGTTTGCTAAATTTATCTGATGCAAGATAAAACATGACGATGGAAGAATTATGCTGCGGGATTTGAATGTACTTGTATTGGTAAGGGTGTTGCACAAATTGGATGAAATTGCAACAGAGGACTACCTCCGGCTCATTAATTTTACCTCAGCGCAACCGCTTGATGGTTAAAATGTGACAGAATTGGGCACAATGACCCACCAAACAGATCAGAAATGGTTTTGGATTCGGTTAAGCTGAATAATGACTTTCACCTAAAGCCTTGCTAAGCATTTTGTGTAACAAAACAATCTAATCATTCAAATGAACTCTGCCAAACGACGTTCAGATCATGAACTTTCATGGCTACTAAAAGAAAAATAAAATTCTGCTTCTGTGCAACTTAACTGATGGGGATGTACAGTTAAACCTAACATTTTTTATACTCCTGGCTGATTTAGGATTAAAAAAAAAAAACTTGGTTGAGATTTTCCGACAGTTTACCAAAGACAAATCGTCTCAATTGACTGATGACCTCCGAAAAGATATTTTGTCTGATTTTTGAGAAGAAATATTTTTTACATAGAATAAAGGTATTTTCTTTAAAAATGATTGTATACACTTTTAGGGATTCCTGACTCATAAACAGAAACAACCCTACATGGCATTCACCCCGAATGAGTGCAGCCTGTGTAAACTTCATTTTACGTGCAAGTGGTAATTTTAAGCACAGTTAAAAAATAAATAAAACAAGGAAACTTTTAAAAAAGCAGCTCAGAGACACAAGAAATTTAAGAAAGAACAGTTTACTGGTTTTAACCAAATGACTACAGTCTGGCGGTACAAATTATTACTATTTTTTCAAAGTATAGCCTCATCACAGTGAACTTAATTGCAACAAAAATAATGTGATTGAACAAAACCTCCATATGAAGTTTAGAATAGAAAAAGAAGTCGGCATTGAAATCTCAATGGAGGAACAGCTGTGCTGGAAAAATGCAGAACATTTCATCAGATTTCCACAACATATTGGAACAACACAGGAGAAATGATGAGATTTCAGGTCTGCTACGTATATTCAGACATCAAAAACAAATTATTATTATTATTTTTTTAAATTAAACTAAAAGGACTTCTTCAGTGTACACGTCACTCATGCGATTCAACCTCACTCCTCATGCACTTCAGAAACAAGCATAACAAAATGTAACAAATCTACTACCATCCATCTGGGAGAAAGAAAAAAACAAAATTAGATCTAGTTATATCACAGCACATTGGCAAAAAAAAAAAAAAAAAATCCTTTAGAGTTGGACTAAAAATAAATATAAACTATTACAAATGGACATTCAAAGAAGACCGCGTTTCCTCTTGTGGCTGTAATACCCGAAACATAAATAAATCCCAATAAGACATCCTGTTGCAAAGTTCATTATGTCTTCAGCTCGACAGTAAAACCAGCCCATCCGGTCCTGCTGCCAGACTAAAAATGTTTACGTGTCTGCAGTCGAAGGTAACTTGAGAATGGACATGGCGGACACAGCATGCATACCATACATTATGCAAGAAACTAGGGTCATCTCTCTATTTATACTCTCGTAAAAAGCTGCAGCCTGCACAGAAGCAGCAGCGTGCGGGGAAGTCAGGGTAGGTGAAAAGAGAGAAATACAAAATTAGTAGAGATAATAATTATGAGTTCAGGCGTCTCCTTCATAAGCCGACTGATTTTTGGTCTTACAGTACCTGAAGAACAAGGCAAACGTCAAGCCTGAGGCTCTGTTGTCTTTTTAAAGAAGGTAAAGTCCGTCTAGACAGACGAGTCAGAATGCTTGTGCTCCTTCACTTTCCTTTGGGACAATACTAGAGCTAATATTTCATCTAGTAGCTTTTGGAATACAATAACAACTATATTGCTTTTCTGCCGCCCTCAAAAAGCATGGGGAAAACAAACAGCAAGAGAACATTTGGTTATGAATAACCACAAATATAACGGACTAAAAGATAAGCTTTCTCCAAACAACAACGAGAAGAAAAAAAAAACAACTAACTGTAAAACATTTTTTTCCAAATATCATCTTGGCCATTTTAATGCAGGTGTAAGGCGGATAGATGAACTACGTCCTTGCAGCATGGGGAGTTGGATCTCCATCACCAAGTTAAAGGAATCATTGTGCTCTCTGCAAAGGATGGGATGCTAAAATAGAAGATGTAAAGGAACCAATTACAGTACAAAAGAATGGTTCCAATAATAGTGCAGACAGTTACAGATTGTACCTTTGGTTTGCAGATCTAAAAATCGGAATTTAAACAAAAAAAAAAGAAGTGCTTTTCTATTATCAAGAATTAAAATTGGACTGGACTTTGCTTTCAATCAGTCTTCCAATTAAACTTCCTGCAAAGTTAGCCAAAACAGTTTCAGACAGTCAAAGCAAATGATAAAGCGCAGCCTCTACTACTATGAGCAGCTGTGTGTGCTTCACCTTGAGCAGCATGGAGCAAAGCTGCTTCCTCCACATGTACAAAAGCATTTTGCTCAGAAATCATCTCGTTTAGGGCAACGACAACAGAGTGCAGCAGCGTGTTGTAGATTATTTATCTCTTCAAAGTGTCTACTTTAGTTGAAAAACCTAAAAAATGCATAGCCGATAAAACGGTTGGTCACAAGTGATTGGTCACAGTTCTAAACCTAAAAGGCACAAGGACTCTAATTTTAACAATGTAATGTCAAACAAAAACAAGAATAGGACTGTTATCCACTGCACAGCTTGTAACACTTGAGCACCGCTGCACTGATGCCAATCTATAAAACTCTCCACTGGAAGAAACCTGCATGAAAGTGGCTATATGTATGTTGCATTTGTTTTTTTTTTAATCTGGATCCCATTTGGAAAAAAAATATATCATTGTTATTGCTTGAATTTCGCATGCGGCATTACAAAACCTGACACGTTTAAATCTAAAAATGTAACTATGGACGCTTTTTTTTTTTTTTTTTTTAAATATATGTACAAAAAGACAGTCTTTCAGAAGAACAGTGGCACACATAAGATAGAAGAACGCTTTAGAAACAGACATTCATATTCATTTGTCCAGCATGAATAAATGTGTCATCTGTTGCGCTCCTCGATGGAAATGGTCTGTTTTCTTTTAAGTGGCTTGTGAAACCTTTCAATCTGATATCAGAGTAAACCAACCGAATACATCAAAATAAACATGAGGGAGACGTAATAAAAATAATAATAATAATAAAAAAATCAGTCTCATATTCCCCTAAAAAAATTAAATAACCCACTGAGTGTATCATGGTTTCTAGATATCCCATAAGATATTAGCTGAACCCCGTCCAGAAAAGCATTTGAGGTCCGAGAGCGTTGCTTTGCATTGTAGTGTGCATGTCCGTCCTCTCTCCGTGGACTCTTTTCTTAACAGGGCGGAGCTTAAGTTTTGTGTTTCTAGGAGGGTTTGCGGTAGAAGTCACAATCTGCGTTACATGGATGACTCTTTCTCGGAGGAAAGGTCTCCTTTTGCGCCCTCCAAGCCTCGTTTATTGATGAGCGGCGAGTGTTCGGGCATGGCGGCAGACGCATCCCCGCCCATCCTGACCTCGCTGAGCTCCTCCACTCCTTCGTGTTTGGAGGTTTTGTCCACAAAGTGCTGCAGGAGCCCCGCGCCGAAGGCGTCGCCCTCCACATTCAGCACCGTGCAGGTACGGTCACTAACGAGGGACAAAACGGGACAAGCAGAGAGAGTTAATGTTATGATGCGGATTACGTATTGAAGAGATACAAGCCTTGAATTACATGCCAACCAGAATGTCAAACTTTTGATTTTCCAAATGTTTGCTGCCTCCCCCATGTGACTTGCTTTGGATTTTAAAATGTGACCTCTTTCAAAAATTGTTGGCCACTTTTCCAAAAGTTGCCATGGTAACGCCGTCATTTTGCCATTTGTCTATAAATGCTCTTTTTGCCCAGTCATTTACATGAAAGTGCAGAAATGACTTCAACAGCATGATTAATTTGTTGCAATTTATTTACACAAACTCTGGGTGAGCAACTTTAGCCCCTGAATCTCCAGTTTGATCTGAAATATCTCTAACAAGAGAGCGTTAGCCGACTTTAGCTGGTGGGCGGGGCTAACACTGCTCCCTGTTTGAAGTGTGTTGCCGCTTTGTCCACACAGCGAGTTCTCCTGTCAACCTATTAGCAACATTTCAGACCAAACAAGACATATAGTGACTAGAGTCGCTCTCTCAGAATTTGTAGTAAATAAATTACAGCAACTTATCAAAGTTATTGTCACACTTACAGTGAAAATATTGGCCAGAGTCCTAGTAAACTTGGAAATTGTCTTGACTTGTTCTTTGAAGCAGCCAATCAAATGTTAGGATCGCTACAGAAGCTTTCCTAATAATACCCAGAGTTTAAATTAATCCATGATGTGCCTCAGCACAGAAATATGAAACACTTTATTAAATTATAAGAATAAGAAAAAGTTATGTGATTTTTAAAATTAGATATTTATTTGAGGCGCATGTAATAATTTCCATGTTTAATTAATTTCTTCTCCATTTAATTCCAGTTTTTTATAAATTAATGACATTTAAACAATCATTTCATAAGTGATTTATTTATTGTAACTTGGTTGTTTTCACTCTTTGTGGTGCTCTGTATAAGATCAAATTCATTAACGTTTATGGTTGTAATGAAATATGACGGTTGTTTTCTACTCACACAAGCCAGTCAACAGCCAGGATGAGAGAGATGTCACTGGTGGGCAGTCCAATTGCCTCCAGGATTATAGCTAGGGTCAGCACACCGCCTGCAGGTATACCTGCAGCTCCAACGCTGGACGCCGTCGCCGTCACACTGACAAACACAAAGTCACCAAACTCAATTACCAAACTGTCCACACGAAGAAGGAGCATCAAATGTATCAAAGCGATCCGCTTAAAGGGAGTCGCATAACCGCAGACGTCAGACGTACAGGATGGTTATGACTTGGATAAAGTTGAGACTGGTGTCGTTAAGCTGGGCGATGAAAACCGCCGCCACACACTGGAAGAGTGCGGCCCCGTCCATGTTGACCGTGGCGCCGATGGGCAGGATGAAGCGGCTTATGTGCTTGGAGACGCCGTTTTTCTCCTCCACGCACTTCATCATGAGGGGCAGAGTGGCAGAGCTGGAAACAGGAAACAGAGCTTCAGAGCGGAGGAGGAGCGTGGGCGTGCGGTTGCCTCAACAGGAGAGCCTCTGTTTGTGGACATTCAGCAACCCCGACTGAGCAAACAGATGCGAGTTTGAGGTGAAATACCTGGAGCTCGTTCCAAAAGCCGTGGCCAAGGCTGTGAAGATGCCCCACAGGAAGGTGTAGGGGTTCTTTCTGGTAAAAACGAAGTAGATGAGGGGCAGCACCAGCACGCCGTGAATGGCGTGGCCAATCATGCAGCAGGCGATGTATTTTCCCAGGCTGGCAAACAGCATGCCGACGTCGTCCATCTCCACAATCTTACCGGCGACGAGGAACATGATACCTATAGGGGCGTACCTGCAGCCAGACGAGAGAAAAGACCAGGACAATACTGCAGATCAGGTTTCTGGAACACAGCACAAAGGAAATGTACCTCACTGGTAAAGGTTACTTAACAGACTTACAACGCTTTGTTTGAGAAAAACATTTTGTGAAAGGTCTCAAACCAGTTGCACCTTCTAGACGTGTCAACATCCCTAATAAAAATGTCTAAAGAGCCTAGAAATAAAATCTTTCATTTCAGTACTATTTCAAAAATGATGTTACTACTTGATTTTAGAAAATTTTAGAAAGAAAAAAGCATTAAGTTGAGTACACTTTTTCTTTTCAGTGGAGGAAAAATATGTTGAGAACAAAACAAAATTATTAGAGTTGCGCAGTTTATAACTCCTAAACTCTTGGGACTGTTCACAATTTATATAGAAATCTAAATCAATTTTAAAATCCTGAATTATTATTTAGAAGAATTTTTCACTTGACCAGTGCTTACATACCTTTATTTACTGTAACAAAAATGTATTTATGAATAGAGAACACTGTGTATTATTTATTATTTCAACACAATTTCTACAATCAGTAAGTTTGTCTGAAGTACTAATCTAATATTTGAATCGTAAAAAATTAAAACAATTCCCCTAAAAATTCAAGTGCCACCAGTATTAGCAGAGATTTAAAAAAACACATAAGCTTCCTAATTATTTCAAAATTAATAATTTAAAATGTGATTATTGAGTCATTAAAACAAACATGGAAAAAAACATGAAAAAAAAAAGCTGCATTTCTGAAATCTTCTAGTCTGAAATCTTATTAGTAGGTTGTTCAAATTTGAAATTTGTTGCAATTTTTTTCTGTCCTCCTCACTTTTACAAACCCCCAAAACGACCAAACATTAACAGGGGCGTTTTCTTACCACATGATCCAGGACACCAGCACCATGGTGGCCTCGTTGAAGGAGTTGAAGAACTTGATGAGGATCTCTCCCTCTTCGCCCAGCTTCCTCAGAGCCACACCGAAAACGATGGCGAACACCACCAATCCAAGGATGTTCATCCCGTCTTGATCTGTTCCAATGGGAACCTGAAAAGAAGTGTGGATTTGTTTAGAAAGAAAAAATAAAACTGTAAGAGGAAGCAAATCATCTTAAAATTATGATGTGTGGAGTTTTGTTGATGACCAAATAAATCCCTCACCTTCTCTGGGATTCCGCTGTTGTTCATCATCTTGTAGGAGGTTCCATACTAGTGGGGAAGAATAAAAAAAGATATTTATTTAGAAGTACAAAAGCAGCTTTTGTTATGCAAGGTTATTATCTAGAAAAGAAAATCACAGATGTAAGGTCTAATGCTCACCGACTGAAAGGCGGCAGACACCAGGTTGGAGGGGAAGATGTTTCTGTGAAAAGAAATGAAAACGATGCATATTATTTCCCACATACATGAGAAAAAAAACCCAAACGTTAATAAAACAGTGGAGCAGAAATGTGTAAGCCCATGTCTTACAAGATTTGTAAGATGGATCAGTGTATTAAAGCTAAATCCTTGAGTCTAATTTAAGCAGTTTATGTAGTTTTGCAGCACTATGTCTCAGAGAACCTGACACAAAGAACTAAACTGTTAAACCTCATTTTCCCCTCCTTTGTGCTCCTATTATTTAATGCCATAAGTCTGCACTAACTAGTACAAAAAGCTTTTACATACAATAAGTCCAACTGCAAATTATATCGCCCCCTCAAGAACTCGTAAAGCCTTGTGTACTCGATACCCCTGCTCTCAGCCGTCTGCAGTGGATTTAGAGGCATAAGGCATTGACTTCACAAGCTCCTTCTTGTCAGCCAATAATTGGAAACATCAGGCTCAAACATCATGTGATGAGGCTCCATGCAACTGAAAACAAAGGCTGAAAAAGACTTCCAAGAAAGCAAGCTTTGGACTACTGAATGTACTATTTTTACGTTTGCTGGATATTTAAAGGAGGAAAAATAAATAAATAAAAAAAATTAGCCATACAAGCATTAATGTAGTTCCATATTTTTTTTTTACAGACGCTCCTATCACTCTGTCCGATATTGGGATAGGAGCGACTTCCTTCGATCGGCTCTTACAGATGACCAGCATGGTCAATGAAACTAGTGTAACCTAACCAGTCCAGTCCCTCTTCCCCGTTTTGGAGGTGACTTTGTCCCACATGTTCATGTGAAACTCTGCCATGAACACCAGTTTTCCAATGAATCGTCCTCAGCTGATCGCTTTATTCAGAGCGCATCAGTGTTAGAACGGCGTGTTACATTTTGAGAGGGTAAGGCCCTCTACGAGTCACAACGTGACATTGCTATGTAAATTGTGAGATAAAACTCAAAGATGTCATTGTCATGCCAACGCTGGCTGGGACATACACAAAGCATGCTGCTACGAAGGTGTGTCCTTCTTTTGTTTAAGTTTGACCTCAACTTGGAGTTTTGTTGCCTCCCCCGAGCCAGGGCAGGTCAATAAGGAAGAAAAAATGTTTGGCTTTAAACCTAACAGCTGTTAATATTGGTGATTCATGAATGCATGATAAGCAAAAAATTATCTTAGTATTTATTTTTGGTATGAAGATAAAAAAATAATAAAAATCAGCCAAGTTAGCTAACCTAAGTGGGGTATATAGTAAACAGCTACATTTACTATAGCTAGGAAAAATCCATATTTGCGTTCACATTTTTGTGCTGCTCTAGATAAACATCACTGATTGCATGTAAATCCAACAGGTGAACAAAGGTCTACTGTAAACATTTGGTTTATGTGTGAAAGGGAAAAAGCAGGAGATAAGAAACGTCAACACGGATGCATAGGAGTGCCTGCAAAGCTGGGTTCGTCTGACCCTGCCAGCAGTGTGGCCAGTTTGAAAGATACAGAAACTTATCCCCAACCAAACGGCGACATTAAACATTAAAGCCGACCTGGATCTGTGAGCCAGGCTGCTGTTTCTCCAACAGCTCAGATCCACCCGGCTGTGAAGCCACCAAAACACAGAGCAAAACGGAGAGGAGGGGGCTCCTTCTAATGAGAGACCAGCTGTGTGATTAGGATAGTGTGGAAGCACACGGCATGTGCCCAACATGAGATAAACGTCTTGTCAGGCTGGAAACAAACGATTACTGTAGCCAAATGCTGAACTCAGCCACCTCAGTAAAACTAAGATACAAACTGTTTTTTCTAGTTTTTTTCAGTCCTCTTGAGGTCTGTTGACACCTTTGACGTGTCTATTTTTAGTAAACGAATGCATCTCAATTACCTGCCTATTTCTCTGCGGATTTTTGTTTTTGTTGTTGTTATTCTTATGCTTTAACATACTCTACTCAAGATGTCATTTTTAGTTGTTGTTGTAATCGTTGCTAGGTTCTCGGTAGCCCCTCCTGTTCTGTCGTTCAGGCCTGTTGTTTTGTCCACATTCTGTATGAAAAATGCATTCTAATAAACACAGGTTCTCTAATTATGTCCTGGTTTTTCAAACCCTACAAAAGAAAGAGGGCGTGCTTACTTTACTCCCATGAACTTACATATGAAGTTCTGCGTCCTTAAAATCAGGTGATTGCGTTGCAAGTCACGCAGCGGGTTTTGCAACATGCCTTGTTAAGTATCGGGAGGCAACACTGTTAATCTTTTAATAACAGTCAGGTTATTTGAAACTCTTTGTGAAAAATGCTTAAAGCATTGCTATGACTTTAATCATGTGTGCATCGAGGGACAACATTCTATTTTTTCTATATTCTTTGATCAACACTGGAATAATCTGCATGTGGGACAAAAGAGAGTTTGGCCAATCAGAGGCACATTTGCATGCAAAGCGATGGGATCGTGCTAATGACTACATGTCTTCTACCCTGTTGCACCATGCAGTTTTCTTAAGAATAAGAGCTGTTTTTCCAGGAAGTGGATATTTGTGACTAGGTGGCACCGCAGGACGAGGGAAAGAAAAAAGCAGGAGATGTGGAAAATGCATCCATAATTACTAAAAGCTGCCTTGAAAATAACGTTATGCAACAGCTTTACTGGATGTGAGCACACTTCTGGATGGGGAGGAGAAGTCAAGTTGTTTCTGCTGTTGTTCTGTTTAGATAAAAATGTAGTCTTTTCTAGGAAAAGCAAACTCCAAGGACTCTTGTGAAACGTAGGCCAGTTTCTGGCATTACGGTTGCTTGATATATATATAAAAAAAAAAAGTTTAGGATATGAAAAAAAAAAAAGTTACAAAACTACAAATATTTTCTATTAAGCTGATTAAAAGTCATTTTAGTGAGATGCCATTCACAAAGCAAATAAAAAAAAAAAAACGAAACTAATTTATAAGCTAATAATAGTCTGTTACATGACAAAAAAATACAATTTTATTGTGTGTGTATATGTGTTCATATATATAATATATATGTGCATGTAGTTATGTATCTATATGTGTATACATGTGTATCTATATGTGTGTATGTATTTTTCCTTCTTTCGGCTCAAATAAAAATGTAAAAACTCAAAAAAAAAACCAAAAAAAAAAATACAATTTAATGTGAAACCATGTTCAGCTCTTGTTTTTCCCTGCCTTCAGAACAAGTAAACTGATAATTTGTCAAAAGATACTAAGATCCCACTCAATCGTTGATCTACTCCAAGCACAGTACTCAAAAGTAATGCAAAGAAACAAACGTCCCATGAATATGACGCATGCATAAAAAAGTAAAGCTACCAAGGAGGAAAAACAGGTTCAGACAGTCGCTTTCTTGAATTAGGACACGCAAGAGCAGATTTCGCTGTGTGTACATGTACGACTTGAGTCTAAATATAATCCAACCAGACATCAGCCAGCTGCAGTCTGGTTTGATGCGGTACTCTGCTTTCTGTGAACGGAAACCCTCTGACTTCACTGGAACAAAAGGGGAAGAAGGTACCTCATATTTTTTTTTTTTCCTGGTAACAGGAACAGGAAGAGGTGTGACCTCACTACTCACTGAAAGAAAAAACCATGACAAATGTGACGTGATAAAATCTACAAGCCATCGCCACTTGTTTAAAAAAAAAAAAAAAAAATCACTGATACTCTGGTGTGTTTGAGGGCATTAGTGGCATTATTACACTTCTTTAAAGTGTGAGGCCACAGGCAAGAACCTCATGGTGCATTCAGGTTAGCTGAAAAGAACCTCAAGAGGACAGACTGCCACATTTGTGACCTTAAGAGTTCACGGTATGTAAACCATGTAAAGTTAGGTCAAAAAGTCATTCGAAAAGGGACATTATTAAAAAAAAATAAGTCACGCAATACATCGACTCCGTCGGTTGCTTTGACGATATATAATTGACGTCAACGATTAAGAGATTTATTGATCATATATTGTCCAGGTTTCACTTAGCTATAAACAGTGGAGTTAGCGCGCGCGCGTATAAGAGCGGCAACGAAGCGCGTCTCGTGCTGTTAAGAGTTTTAACCCGCACGAGGAAACTGAAGCTGATGCAACTGCTTGTTGTTATTACAAGAAGCGCGAGCCCTCTGCCAGGTGAACTCTGCGTAAAGGCTGTAGTGACGCCGCGTGAAGGGAAATATATGTGAATGCGAACAACTTTCAAACTCACCTTATCAGGTCTAAGAAGGAGTCTATGACTTCTTTGTTCGCCGGAATCTCGTCGTTCATGTCTTTGACGCTCGCGGTGGTGTTCATCTCCACGTTTCCCGGCCGGATGATGAACGCCATCGCCACCCCGATGGACGAGGCTATCAGGGTGGTCACCAAGAAGAACAGCATGGCCCAGCCGCCCAGCTTCCCCAGAGCTTTGGGGTCGATGCTCGCCGCCCCGGACACCAGGCTGCACACCACCAGGGGGATGATGATCATCTTCAGGAGCCGGATGAGGATCTCGCCGGGGAAGCCGATGTAGATCTTCTGGGTGAGGGTCGGCGACGCGGTACGCACGCCGAGCCCGATGAAGACCCCCACGATGACCCCGGCCACGGTCAGGATCACCAGCAGATTCGCCCTGACGATCCTCTTCACCCGCTCGGACATCGGCTCCGGGCTGCCCTTCCGCTGCCCGGCAAAGCCGTTGGCGAGCGGCCCGTCGCGGTGCGCCTCGCCGTTGGATGCCTTCACCTCCTCCAGATCAACCTTCTCCGCCATGTTGCTGAAAATCACTTAACTTTAAAACTAAACTTTAAGAAGAACACTTTGTGTTTTTATCGTGGTTCTAAATTAGGCGGGAGTCTCTCGGAGCGGCAGCGTGGTTTACGGCCCACTTCCTTCTCTTCGGGTAGTTCCGTCGCGGAGGAGCAGATGTTTGAGCCGCACGCTCAACCGGCGTTTTAAACCTCCGCCTCCGACCCTTTACGTCACACTGGGCGTGGTCTGTTCCGGGAGGAAACGCTTGTTGACGAGCAGTCATTAAAAAAAAAAAGAGGAAACTTTTGGCCTGTGTGCCATCAGTGTGCTGTTTGTTCACTTTAAGAATTTTATTTTTGACGTTTGAAAACTTGCTGCGAAAGTAAATTACTGCAGTGGAGGCCTGGAAACTTTGAGAAACAGCCTTCTATTTAGTGTAAGAACATTTAAATATCCTCATAAAGTGGATTCACAAACAGTATTATACCATATTCACTTTTTTTTTTTTTTTTTGGCAGTAGAAACTAAAAGCAAATAACTAAAAATATTTAAAAACATAGTTAGTTAATGTTTGAAATAGATGAAATCTATAACCTCTGTTGCATCATGCTAGAAACGTGGCACTACAGGGCAGTTTCCTTATGCAAATACAACAACTGTGCTTACAGCATTCATAACGAATGAGAATATGTACATAGGTATGCATATTTTATTTTATTGCATTCTAAATAGGATGCAGCAGACTGAAGCAAAAATAAATTCACAACACATCTCAGTGGAACCATAGAAATTAAGGCAACAATTAACAGCATTTTCCTCGTTTAAACGTTTCAGCTCCTCAAAAATAATCTAAGTAAATACAAAAAGTTGTGTTCAAGTTTTTATTTTCTTCATTATTTTTATTATTATTAATGGGATGATTATTAAGATAAAACTGCTACCTGGACCAACCTGGCCCTACGTCTTGTAGAATCTTGAAGTAAATGCAGTTCTCCGACACAACCTCTAATGTTTTGCACTCCAGTAATTCACAGAGAAAAAAGTCTAATCTGAGTCAGACTGGATTGAGAACATCTCTTGTCATTATTCGAGTTTTTCCACAAATTATCACTTGAATTTAGGTTAACTGACTGATGTCTTGACTGGGCCATTCTAAGGCATGCTCTGATCTGAATTATAAAATTGTGCGATGCAACTTCCACCCGTCTTGCCACTTATTTACTCTGACCAGCTTCCCTGTCCCTGCTGAAGACAATAATTGCCACAAAATAAAGATGGCCACCTCCATGTGTCAGTGAAATGTGGATTGTTCGTTTTACGCCACATAAATGGACCACCATTTTGGCCTCATGTGTGCAGAAAACCCTCTGTGTGCCACCCTGCTGCGGTCCGGTTAGGTGCCGTTCTCTATTTTGTGCGAATGGAAATCTTCTTTCTTAAATGGAACAGCGAGTGGAGAAAGTGCTTATTTTAATTTCATTTGGTAACACGCAGAAAGAGGAAGACTGGTTTGTGTCTGTTGGCTTGTGGCAAACTGAACATAGGATGTCACGATTTTCTTTCAGCAGCTTTCCTCCTATCACTATTTCTTTAGGCTAGATTTGCCCAGTGCACAAATATCCCTTTGAAAGACTCCTTCTGCAGCTCCTCCAGAGTGACCAGGGGCCTCCTGGCTTCTTCTCTGAATTATGTTGTCCTTTACTGATCAGTTTAATTTTCTGTTATTAGGTTTTCATGCTCCATTTTCCAAATGATGCAGGGGAAAAACATGGATCTATGAGATATTTACAGCTTGGGATCAGGTTGTATGATCTGGTTAACAGTTGGCTGAATTAAGAAAGCAACCGGTTGCCCTAAATTTGACTCAAGAGTGTCAAATTAGAAGGGGTTGAATACCAATGTACTCCTCACTTTTCAGAATTATATTTGAAAGAATTTCCAATGGAGCGAAATTTGTCTTCGGTATTTTAACAGTTTGATGCAGAAAAGACTTAACTCAGATAAATGCATCATGAAAAGGTAATGCAACTTTCAAGATAAATTGCTGCCAAAAGAATCTCTGACTTCTAACCAAATGATACAATCAGTTAATGTAATCCTAAATGCCTTTAAGGTGTTTTGCTCTCAAAATGAAGCCACATGGACTAATCCCGTCCCAGATTACTCCGTCTTATTAGAGTGGCAGTTACACTAAGGTGCATGAACCAAAGCAAGGCGGAGGAGTTCTCTGCAGCTGTACGCTGCCACTGGACTTTGATGCGACCTCCCCCCTTTGGATGTTTCTTTCCTCTCCTCCCGAGTGTCAAATCGACAAATGCGCATCAAATTTGTTCTGTACTTGTAACATCAAACATCATGAAAAGTCAGACAGCGATAACAGTAACCTAACATCTGCAAGGGGTGGGGCCAAAGATGTCCGCTTCCCAACTGCGCCGTTTCTTATGTGAAGGTAGCCGCGATAAGCCTCTAACATATGTGATTAAAAAAGGTCTGAATGAAAGTGAAAAGCAAAAATGAATGAGTGAGAGGGAAAGACTGGTGCAAGGGTTTTATGTTTCCCTGAGAAGAAGGCGTCCTGGCTGCCGCCGTGCAATCTTTGGCAGGATGTCTTTTAAACTGTAACTTGAGATGGGCCCTCATTGTCTGGGATACAGAGGCCTACAGTCCGATATCTGAAAAATGTGTTTGCATTCTGATCCAAGGCTCTCTGGAGTTACCTTACACTCCAACAACAAGCCAAATGTTTTCTTTTTTGCTGTTGTTTTTTCAACGGGTCCCACTGGTAGAAATTGGTGGGAAAAGCACCTTTCACACCAAAGAAAGCCCACAGGACCAGAACCCAGGCTGGTAGGGATCTGTCCTCACAGCAGCCCGCCTGTTATATCAAGCTGGTTCCTTTGTTCCCACTGCCTGTGTGAATGATGGTGAGGAATCACTGTGATTTCGTGAAGCAGAGCGTTACCCTGTGAGAAAGGACAACCTTAACGGCTGAAACCACAGGAACATGCCAGCGTGGAGTTTTTCTAGAGCAGAGCCCCGTCTATAAAAACAAGCGGTGTGTGTTTGCAAGGTGAGGGTCTGAAGGCTGACCTACATATTTTCTCCTATGCATCGGCCACGATGATATCTTCTGAGATGTTTTCTTATCTACACTTAATAACATGTAAAAAGTTATGGGATTTCCCTAAATTTGGCAAAATTTCACATTTATATATGGCAAATTCTTTTCAGAACAAACATTTTATTGCAGTTTATTTTTCAATTTAATTTCTTTTTTTAGATGAACGTTTGGGGATGAATTTTCTACAAGAACAACTTAAAGCCTTTGAGATATGTCTCTTCAAACTTTGCCTGGATAAAGGTTTTTATCAAAATATTTTTCAACATTGCTGAAGTGGATTAAGAACATGTCAGATCACTTTTCAAGGCTTGCCACAAATTCTCAATTGGATTTAAGTTTGCACTTTGACTAGGCCATTCTGATACATGAATAGAGCTCTGGTTCTGTTTAGGATTGGTGTAGAGCTGAGACTCTTACTATGCATTGAAAGACACACACATGGATGTGTGTGTGTGTGCGTGTGTTTTGATTGTTTGTCATGTGCTCCAAATTATTACAATTAAACAAATATAAACTTGGACTTAGAATACATTTTGAGAACAATTTGATGAGCTGTCAAGGCATTTTGCGAAAAAAAAAAAAAAGAAAGAAAAAAACTGTCATAATTAATAAGATAATTTCTAATCTATCATTACAAAGTACAAAGTAATTTTATTGTGCCCCTGACATGTAAATTTATGGCCGGTCTGTTGTAAACATCAGTATTCTTCCAGATATTGTTTAAAACTATGTATCATTAGAAGCCACCTCCTCTAATCTACCTAGAGAAATTTATAGCTTAAATGTTGAAATGACTGTTTTACATTGCAGCGAATAGATCTTGAGTAAGGAAAAAAATAAACAGGAAGCTAAATATCTAAACTGTCTCTGGTGGTGCGCAGGACAGGTGAAAGAAAGGACGACTGGTCATTAAAATGTAGATGCAGTATCATGAAAAAAAATACATTTCCTCTCTCGCAGATTTATTTTGTTGAAATGCTTTACATGATAAACGTAATTTTGATGCAGAAAAAATCTCTGGTCATCTGAATAAAATATCCATTGTTAAATCTGGCATGAAACTAACAAAGTATTTCAGAAAAACTACATATCTAAACTGAAACATAGGGGAGGTAGCCTTATGATCAATGGCTGCTTTACTGCTTTAGCAACTAGAAAATGTATCTCTTGTTCATGAAGGATCAGTTCAGCATAACCAGTTATAAGTTTCAGGGAAGTCGTTTTACAAAAAGGCTTTCATTTTACCAGCAACAGATACTGAAGGATACATTTATTCATTTTAATTTTTGCAAACTCATTCTGGAAACACAAAACTGTTGCAAAAACCACTGTAAAAAAAAAAGAAAAAAGCTGCCTTTGGTGGATGTAGGAGATTGCTGAGTCATGGTGATAGTGCACCGCAGAGTGGAGATCCATTAGGGGAGTGGAGAAAGGAAGAGAAATATGCTGAATGGCTTTTGTGCACACATTCTCATGAGTAATATAATAAATCATAGTAGTTTGTGTCTGCTTTGTTTACATGTAAATGACAGCGCCCACTCAAGTCATGTCAGAGCCCTGTTACGTAAACCAGAGTTGGAAATACTGCTGTGTCATGCTCTAGCCTTGGTCCATTAACCAGCGCTACTCGTCACGGTGGAAATGTTTCTGCTTCAAACATGTGTTTGCGCTCATGTTTAGAACGTCCTCACTTCCAGCTGGTCATATACTAATTAATCGGGGAGAGACCTGAACAACTTATTAGCTTTTGATTTATTTGTGTTGTGTATTAAAATGGGGATCAACAGTTGTGTAAATGAGTAGTTTTGCAGAGCGGGGAGATTAAAGCATGACAGAAGCAGAAGTTCTGGTTGATAAACCTATTTCCGAGTTGTAAACTCCAGCCATACATTTATTGATTTTATTATAGTTATAGTTATTTTACACTTGGGCATGCATCTATAGTTTTAACATTGCAAACTTCTCATGATGACACTTTTTTTGATATAAAATAATATTTCTGTTAAGTAAGGAAAAAGTTTATCAGGATTTTTTTTTTTTTAAAATTTTTTTTTTACCAAAGCTTCAAGAAAAGCATGCAACTATCCAAACTAATGCACAAGTGTGTTTTATTTCTTTTGTTCTTGTCTTAGTTTCCCCACGTTCGGCCCACTTTGTGATCTCAAGGCCAGTAAACCCAGTTGATCTCTTGGATCATTACATGCGCATGAAAGACTTTCCGTACGTATTTACACATTTGCACTTTGTCGCCACACTCTCATGCAACCATCCCCTGTGTCTGCTGCAGCCTGTCGATGATTAATAACTCAGACTATTAGAGCCGTTTCATAACAGTTACCAGTGCCGACTTATTTCTTGTTTAGTAACAATGGCAATGAACAACACAAAGCTGCTAAGAGCATTTATGTCCATGCGGTGTGTGCCATAGTCCCTAAGCCACTTGGTCAGGCTACTGTAAGCTTTCTTGTAAAAACAGCTCAGTTTTTACTAAATGCTCAGAGATGAAATATGTAATCATTTACGCTTACTTTTAAATACAGCCTAGTTTATGGTGTTGCTTCATGGTCAATAAACTTGGATGACATTCAACACTTCATCCATGGTTTTGCAAACTAAATTGAATTTTTATATATGTAATCTCTTAATAGGTGTACGATTTAGGTGATAGTTCTGTCGCTCCCATCCTAAGAACAGGCCAGTAGGTCTTTATATTAAGAATTATTCGTTCATTTTGTCTTTACTTCTCATGAATGCTAAATTTTTTTTACAGTTCCATACAGTATTTTAAAAATTTGCAAAGTTTTCGCAGCCCCTGAACCTTTTCCCTCTTTTTTTTTTTTTTTTTTGCCACACTGAGACAAGCTTTAACATACTTTGTCGGAACTCTCTGTGTTTAACCATCACAGAAGTGCATTGATATCAAGAAGTTAAAGGATAAATTACCCTGTGAGAAAGGACAAAGAAAAACCTGCAAAGTGTGTCAAGCATTTGTATTTAACCCTGACACTCTGATAGCTGTAAATAAAATCCAGTGCAATTTATTTACTTCAACGTTCACTTAATTTGTGAACAGACTCATCCGAATGCATTGTAACCCAAATGTAGAATACATTTCCTGTGAAGGTTTCAGAAAAGAAACCTTCTTTCCTGAAACCAGCTTCAACCAATAAACATCAAAGGCAGACCTGACAGGTGAGACATGCGAGAAAAGACCAAGGGGTGCGAACACTTCTGCAAGGCCCTTTATTGTTCGATTTGAAAGCAAATGAACAAACTTTAGTGAGAGCAGAAAACCTTCTTTTGTAATGCGTAACTAAGTCTTGTTGCATCACTTTGCCATTTAACAGTCATCTATTCTTTATGCGAAAGCTGAGAGACAAACTCTTTTTGCAACTTTAGATAGTTGTGCATCGTTGAGGGTCCTTTTTTTTCAATTGCTGCTCATAAAGCAGCTGTTTAATGACACACCCTGTACATCCACATAAGGGATTTATTTATAGGGAAAGCATGTTTACGATGCACCATGTGTCAGGAAGCAATTTTACAAACCCTGCATTCCCCCTCAGTTTTCCTCTCTCGAGACTTGGTTGAAAGAGTAATTGTACCTGGGAATGCCGACACATAAGTGATGTGTTTAACCTTATATGCTTCATTCAGTCGACTCGCTCCCACGTTAGCAGATAGCAGTGAAGGACCACAGCAAATGGAAATCATTTCTCCTCCTCCGCCTCTCTGGAGGGTTTCGTAACTGGATCCCCCTGCATGCTGTCTCTGCAGTAGGCAGAGAGTCGGTTACCTGCCAGAGGTCAAAGCAGCATTATTAAATCTGTTTGGTTGAAAACACATTCACAGAAGCGCCGAGACCTTCGCCCGGCTGCATTGTGGAGCAGGAACAATCCACAAACAGCACATTGATGACGTGCGGCGTTGTGTGAGTTGTACATACGTGAAGGTTTGTATCACTGTGTGGATCTGAATAAACAACCTGCAAGAGGCCGAGGTCAATCAATGCAGAGAGGAAAACAACCTGCTGGATGCTTTTTTTTTTCTTTTTTTTTTGTGCTCCATAGAGCTCAGTTCAACTGGAATGTGTTACTTTACTCTCATCCTTATTCACATGGTGCTAATCACAGCAGGATATGAGGCAATTTTTTCCAAATAATGCTTGGAAAAACGTTTTTTTTCAATGTTTCTTTTTTGCCTTTTGACACTCTTTTTGTTAAGCACTAATGAAAATCCTTTTGCTCTTTCACCCACTGTTTTTCTTCTTCATTTGATTTATAGTCAGACCCAGAAAAGTACACAATGGGCAGAGTGTGGTTGCGTGTCTTGCACCACTCCATAATCTCTAGCAGGACTTTACATGTGCAGCCGCTTGTGGACCCAGAGAGAATTTCCGTAAAGAATAATTGACAGGATTTGCTTGAATGTTAAGATATTCCACATTTTAAGCTAATTTAATAGTATGAGCCGGCCTTACTGTATCTGGGGGAACGCGTTACACGCCCTGTAGCTGGTTGTGAATGACTCAGCAGGTAATAGTCCGTTTCACTCATGACCCCTTGTGGCTCGCCTCTCAAGCAAACATGATTTTTATGTTTTAATTTTAAATTTTAAAAGGAAAACGATCTTTTCAAAGATAACGTAAATGCACATCTCCACAAGGTTCAAAATGCGTTTCCAGAATCTGAAATGAGTTCAACCTCTAAATGTTATCACATTTTCTCTTTGCACACTGTTCTTCTCAAGTTTGAGATGCTTTAATCTGTCATGACTAATTCATTGTTTTAGTCATAAGTACTCAAAACCGTGTCAACAGCTGAAATCATTCTATAATCATCAAAAAATGTTTGAATTTTTGAAAGGAAAAGGCAAAATGGAGGACTATGCAGCCTGAGTTAGTGTAAAAAGTAAATATTCTAAAAAATGCAATTTACCAGTGCAGTTACCAAGCAAACCCTAATACGCGCCCAGATTCGTGTCTGAGCTGCATGTCTTTTATTTATTTCTCGCTCATGTTTCAAGGGAAAGCTCTTGTAGGTAGATAGATGGTTGACCTGGCCTGTTGAATCTGAGATACGTGATCTTTTACCAAAAGCAGCTGAGGTAAAAGTAGCCGAGTAAGCATCTGTGAGAGCAGGCAGCCCATAGACTAAAAATGCAAGCCAGAACACAATCTCCCCACAGGACATTTGCAGGGAACATTCAAGGCAGAGGCAGTATGAACCAGCCTGAACAAGTAAGGACTCTGATTTGCTGAGATCAACACGCCCTTCTTGCCAGGCTCCCAACCCACTCTTCCCCTGCTCCTTTGCCCGCGTTCCTGTTTTGGCAGTCATGCGATACCGCGCTGCATGAAGGCGATCAGAATCTCCTCTTTTCAGTGGTCTGCCCTCTCCCTGTCTTGACATCAACTCTCGTACAGTAGGTGTCTTTGTTTGAGGCTCGGTCAGTTGAACAAAGGACTGAAAGGGAAAAGTTATGACCTTAAAGCTCCTTTTACTGTCTTTTTTTTTAAAAAAGAGAAAAGAGAAAGGCATTGAACCACCGTTTGCTACGTCGCCAATGAGTCGATCTGAAGGGATTAAGCTCCTCATTTATTAACACTGACACTGACCACCTACGTTGCTGAGTCATCATAACTTGAATATTTGCTCTTTGAACTTGCCTTGCGCAGTTTGCACAGCCACACATCTGTGTGTCAGGGGTGGCATTCACATTTAACGACTGTAGAACCGCGTGGATCTACATTTTCTGCTTTTTTTTCCCTGTTCGCAAAGGGAATCGTGTCATAAGGTTTTGACATTTTGTTACATGACGACCAAAAGACTTAGTGTGGCATACTAACACAATGTTGTGCATACAATGGGAGGGAAATGAATATATTGTTTTTACCATTTTAAGAAACAAACATTTAAAAATGAGATGTACATTTGAATTGAGCTTCTGTAACTTACTGAACAAACCGTTACAGTGATTACATCTCCGACTCTTTTGGGATATGTCGCAACAAGCTTTGCACACTTGGAGGTTGGGATTGTTTTTTTTTGTTGTTGTTGTTGTTTTTAGTCAGGCCTCTGCCTCTGACAAGGTTTTGTCCGTTTGCCTTTCTTCTGTGACGCCATGCTGCATCTGTGTTTGGACACAAAAGTCCCATTTACGATTTTATTGTCTGTAGGCGACAAGCAAAAGCAGCGAAGAGCCGAGAAACTAATTCCCTACATTTAAAACTTTCTCTTTAAAACTTTATGTTCATAACGTAACCCCTCTGAACTAGGGGTACTATGGTTCAGGTGGCTGAAACTTATTGCTGCCATGGCAACTATTATATAATCCCCATCCACTGGGTGATCTTTTGTTAGCATAGAGGATGGTCTATGATGGTGTGTGTTGACACAACAATCATAAATTCTTTGGGTGTGTCGATTATATTCCTTTTTGAAAAAGCGTTTGTCTCTGTTCTGTAGGAGCAGGAGGTCAGATGAGACAGGCTTTAAGTACAAATATCTCCTTCCTGCCTCCCCCTGGACTTTCAATAAATTGAATACTTTCTCATTCTCGTTCATTGCCTTCATAATAAACAAATATTTTTCTTTATGAAAATTTCCAGGATCCCAGGCCTTCAATATTAACATTAGGAATCCATGGACTCCGCTGGATAAGTCGGTTTAATGTGATCTCAGGAGCTGAAGGCTTTGAGTAAATTAAACCACAGGCAAAGTTCTGTGTGCTTGAGCTGAAATAATGAATTTAGAGTTCAGAAGGACTAAACAAAGACTGTGAAAGACATGCATCCTAATCTCATCTGTCTGCATGTCCAGATTTGCGATGCACCTCGCTCCCTGCCCCTCCTGCTCCCCCACAGTGCGCGGATCACATGCCTGCCTGTAATCTCCTTACAGTAGCCGATAATGCCCGCTGTCCTGAGCTGCGTGCTGCAACAGATTAAAGCATGGGACGGTTGGCAAAACTGTTCCTGCACTCACTGACACCCTCCACGGCCCGTCTGTGTCCTGAAAACTGACTTATTGCAGATCTCACCATCTGTCGTGTGAGTGATACTTGCTGTAGTTTCTTTACCCGTAGAAGGTCATTAAGAAGCATTATCTTCTCCCTCTGCTGTCAGTTCTTACTGATCTAATCCTGCAGGTCTATATTAAATCCAAGTGACACTTTTTTCATAATCTTTCGCTTTTGGTGGAAGAACATTCAGATAACCTACGGTTGACCGCTTTTAAGAATGAGTAACAATAATAATCATAATTTCTTGGTTCTTTTATTCTCCATCCTTCTCCAACATTTGATTCTGTTTTGTTTTGCAAAGTGCAAAAACAAAACAGTTTGTAGTAAATTGTTGCTATGTAAACAGACTAAACTGACCCGATGTGAACTGGAAGCATTTGACTTTTGCACATTGCAAACTTTGATAATCGCCGATTTCTATATGCGGAGCGGTACCTGTACATATAAGATTAAGTTGCATTAAAAATATAATAAAAAAGCTTCAATGTTTTTAGTTTTGCCAGACACTTATGATTTGGATATGCCTCAAACATCACTTTTTCAGGTAGCCCAGTTATACATCTGTCTGAGACGGCAATCATTTTTATTTAGTACGAGCCTTCCACGAAAGCTCGACTTTATTGCTCGGCCTCAAAAGCGCTCTTTTTGATTTGGCGTGATTGTCCCGCTGTTTCTTTAAAAGCCAGACCTAAAAGAATCCTGCCGTGGGGGCCCTAAGCAAACAGTGGCCAGGAGAATGGAGGTTCATTAAGCCCGGGGGGAGCATCAGCAAGAGGTCAGACAGTCTAAAGCTCCCTCCGTGTCAGAGATGGCTCTGGGATAGGTGCTCAGACACACCCCATCCCGTGAGAACAGCCCTTCTGCAAAGCTCTCTGGAACGGGGAATTAAGTGCACATGTGGGCCCGAGTCAATATACACACACCTATGAACAGGGGAATCATCAATGTACACATCCACAAGAAATAAAGTGAAGACACATTGCACAAATTCTCTTGTACGTCTAATTCCGTACAGAAGTAGTTTGCTTTGTGTGGCAGGTTTGCTGTTTTAACAAGAGACTGAATTACATTTGACCACATAAGCTAAACATTACCGACCCCTTTCTGGTGAGGGCTGATCAGGAGACCAGGTGAAGATTTGACCTGGGAAACAAAAGATGTTTTCAGTGTTTATTGTGACAAAGATGAATAGATTTGCCATTTTTAGCCACATCTTCATTATTACCTTTGCGTTGAAGAAGCTCTGTTGCAGTGTGTAAGTTTTCCACCCTGTTTTGGAAGTACAACAGCTCATTTATCTAGAGAAAGGTGAAATTCCAACAATGCTTGGCTGCGTTGAAGGAAAACAATAACCCATAATGACATGTTTTTTTTCTGAAAGAGCAGTACATAGCGTCTCTGCAGACCAGAAAAGAGACCTTCTCTGCTAATTGTCACTTTTGACAACACATTAAAGCAAACAACAACTCAAGACTAGAAGACTGTGAGAAAATCATTTTTGAGAAAACCAGCTGCATCCTTATACAAAAAAAAGACACTCAATCGCTGAAACTCAGCACTCAAATTTCTGGCACACTGGAAGTAAAAAAAAATATTAACAATACATTTCTATGTTTTTTTTAGAATGAAAGTTTGAACATTATTATGGCAAAGACCTACTTTACGTTTTAAGTCATTTTAGTATTTGGTTGTGATTTAAATTTAGAATAAAACACCTGTTGTAGGCTTTGTTCTGTTTAAGTATTGAAACAAGCTGCTGCTGGTAAGGAAGATATGGGACCACCATCTCCTCTCAAGGTAATGTAGTCTATGTAACTTTTTTTTTTTTTTTTTTTTTTCTGACCCATCCAGCATAGCACAATTAAAATTAGATTTGTTTGTATTTTATCTTCCTTTGTTGTTTTGGGTTTTTTTCACAAGATTTATGAGCGTATTTACAGGAATTTTTACAATTCTTCCTGAAGCTCATTTGTGAGGTCAAACACTGATGTTGGACTCAGTGGCGGTTTCTGGTCTACTTCATTCTCAAGGTGTCATATCAGGTTGAGCTCAGGACTCGGTGCAGGCTAGGTCTTTCACACTAAACTTGCTCAACCTTGCATTTATTGACCTTGATTTGCCAAATGGTGCACGCACAAGCTGATCCCACAAAGTTGGAAACATAAAATTCTTCAGGTTGTCTTGATATGATAATGTTAGAAAAAGAGCCTCTTTCACTGGAACAAAAGAGCCATAACCATTAAAAAAAACGTAGTCCCACACCATTATCTTCACAGCATCAAACTTAAAACTTTTGGAGTTCTTGACCGAATGACTGCTGAGTAACACATGGTTCAGCATCCTCAGAACCTGCAATTTATATAGCCTAGGGCTTTGTGGCAGCTGAAATGCTGCTGCTCTCAACTGCTTCCACTTTGTTTTAATACCAGTAGCAATTGAGGGTGGAAAGGAAATTTCACAATTCCCATTTCAGTAGTCACTCCTCCCAGAACAGATGCTTCTTTTTTAATCTTCCTGTTAGCTGCACATCCTGTTTGGTCTCACTCCCAGTTTTACAGCTTCCTGCATCTCTGGTGGTTGATGTTTATCTTCTCAGCATTTAGATTTTTTTATTTGCAGTTTTACCGCAGTTCTTTTTTCAAATGCATATTTGTTGCATCTGTCTTTTCTTTCTGCCTACCTGCCCTCTTTATGCAAAGTGGTCTTCACAATGAAGAGTTTAGTTCAAATTCTTCCAGTTGTACAGCAATAAAAAGATAGATAGATATAAAATTGAATCGTGTCTTAATCAGCAACTAAGCCAATTGTTATCCAACTAAAAGTCAAAACCAACAGGTAACTTATAGAGGCCAAGAGAGGAAACAAGTCAACACGAAACGAAAACACGCTTTGCAGCAATTCTTTGTTAGAAAGCCGGGAGCACAGGTGTGGAACCACTTTCATTGTTAGCTAATTGGCTTTGGTACGTTCAAACTTTGTGACCTAAAGGCGTCATGTCGTCCGCTTCACATTCTGATGCAACAGCCTGGCCTTGTTTCATTTCTTAAACACACACAAGAATGGAGAAGAAAAAAGAAACATTTGACATTGAAACTTGAGCAGAACACTCTGACCATTTTATGGCTGTGAATGTGACCCAGGAAACTTTGTAAAAAAGTTAAGAGGCTCTAAATAAAACAAAATCACTTAAACCTTCCTACGTTTTAATTTAGATGTTTGGTGGTGGTGCACTGAGTACATTTTGGAGATTTAAGAGGTGAGATTTGTTTTTATTTTGAACAAGGAAAGAGTGACTTGAAGAAAACACCGTCGGGCACAGAGGAACCATTACATAAAACCTTCTAGACAGGACCTAGAAGTATATGACAGACACACACTGACTAAACAAACAGCCTCTCTTTACACACCCTGCCGAATGAACTGTAGGGAACAAAACTATTTATGGCAACCGTAATGGCTGTGATAAATTGCATCATTTTGTTCGGACACCAAAAATAAAATCCAAACCCCAGATGGCAAGTTATATGTATTTTTTTCTTTTTTTTTCAACCACACATGGAAACTGTAACTAAACGTGTTAAAATCAAGTTAAATAACGATATTAGCGATATTAGAATGGGTAAAATAGGATGTTATGGATGTGGTGGAGCTACAGGAGTTTAGGAAAGTACAGACTGTCCTTTCATTACATGAGTGCACATATTTGTTTACATATTATGTGTGTGTGTGTGTGTGTTTTTTTTTGTACTGAACAGGTTTGTCTTTCTTATGTCTCTGGGACTTTGTTCTGTTCACATTCATTGTGAGGACACAGAGGACTTTATGGACAGACATGTTTTAATTTGAAGTCAGATTAGACTTGTGTGGGAGTTATTGTGACACCACAGTCTGTCAAAATACATGCAGACACTCTGCTGAAGGCTGCCTGTTACGCTGATGAAGCAAGCAAATGCCCTTTGAGAAACCTGTTGTTTTCCTGTTTATTTGATGTTGTGTGCTGCCCCCTAGTTGTCACCAGTTTTAATGGAGGACGTAAAACACTAGAAGATGTACAACCTCGAGGGTAAAATGAGGACATGTCGTGTTTATGCCTTCTAGAAAATTTGTGCAAAATGTTTAAACTGATTTTTATTTATGCATTTATTTTTGGTGATAACTCAAGCAGATCCTGAATGTGATGGGCTGATTTTGAATCAACATGTATCTGACTATGACAGCATGTTTTGGTTAAGAGTAGACCTTGTTTCCCTTCACAGATAAGAATATTTATATGTTTTATTTAAATTACTGCAGTTGAAAAGTATGCATTTTCAGATTCATCAAATATTAACTCAATAATAACAGTACTTTTTCACATTTCAAGCTGTTACAATAAATTGTTTTTTGTTATGATTTTATGTGACAGACGACACGTAAGAGCTCAAGAATGATTGTAAAGTGGAATAAAAATAATGTGTTTTTCTATATATACATATATATATATAATGAATGGTAAGGTTATAAGGGTGTTTTTATTCAATTACTTTTTGCTTTGAAACACCTGAATAAAGCCTAGTGCAGCTAATTAGAAACCAATCAGAAGTCATGTGATCAGTTCTCACCTGTAGAGAACTGATTTCAGCTTAGAGCAGGGTTTTGTTATGCGACAGCTCTTCCAATAAGATAATGACAACTGAAAACATTCAGAAAATCTGTGAGCCCTGAATCCTGTGGAAGGAGCTGAAACATCTGGAGAAAGCGCCTTTCAAGCCTGAAACAACTGGACCAGTTTGCATATGATTAGTGGGCAAGAATGCCCATCTGGAGGGAGCAGAAGCCTCAGTTACAGAAATTGTTTGATTGTAGTGATTTCCTAAAAGGCTGCGCAACAAAAATATTAAGTTACAGGTAGCAATCTTCTTCTTCTTTTTTTTTTTTTTTTAATGATTTTGTTGAGGCACAATACAAAAGCAATGTCTTAAGGTCTGTTATTTATTATCACTTTTGTCTGTTTAACTTTACAATTATGCACTGATTTTAAAAACAAAAACTACATTGTTTCTTCTTTTATAGGTCTCATTCTGTTGTTTAAAAAATCTTGTAAGCACCTTTAGTTTTACTGGGAAGTAAAACTAAAGGTGTCTATTGAAATACGAAGGGAATTAAGGTTAGAGGTCCTCTCAGATGGACTGCACAACCACACATAGCTCCACTAGATGGCGGTTTATGAACACCATAAACTTGTGTTTCACACAAAGTTGTTTAAATTGCTTCCAGCTACAAGGAATACTGTGACTCTGTCCTATGAGAAAGTTTTTATGATATCACAATATCAGAAAATTTGTTTTTTTGAGGGTTTACTAGGAGTAACTGGGATGTTTTGCCCTCAGCATTTACTGAACATTTCATCGTTTCAACAAATGTTATCAAAACTTGTCCGTCTTATTAAGCAATGTCATGTAGAACATGTACTCTCAAAGCAAAATATCAAAAGTTACATATATTTAAAAAGTAAACATCGCCATATGCAACTCCCTCCATATTTCTTTTGTATTTTTAAGTACAGATTTGCAGGTTGTTTTCTTTTACTTTTTAACTTGACTCCTCACTTACTCAATAAATTAGAAATATTTCTGTGATTTCCTCAACCCAGTTCACTGTGTTAATGTATGCTTAACAGTCAGTATAGGGCCAGACGATGTGTTTGTTGCTGAGTGTTCATGAACATTGTTTTCTGATGGTTTTGATGAGTCATGTCTTGGCAGATACTGCTGCGATGATATGACGGTGATAACAGAGAGGGTCAGAGTGATGCATGTGAAAACTAACCATTATGTGTGGCCTGCAGTTGTTTTGTGTCTGCACCAAGCAAAGTGAGCTGGGCATTTTGGGATCCTAAATTCCACTTTTTTTTCTTTTTTTTTTTTTTGTTAACCTCAGACTGCGTGAAGAGAAATAAAACGAGCTGAGAGTTTTGTGGAAGTAGAAGGTTTTAAATATTTAAAGAATCATCAAGGGAAGTAAACGGTAACACTAGACAGTTAAATGCCCAAAGTTAGTCAGAAACTGGCATGGTAAAATTGTAGCTTTGTTGTGTCTGGGAGACAGTTTATAGAGCAAAGATGATAAATTTAGGCAGATGAAAAGAAAAACGGCCATTACAATTTCCTTGAAGGGCATGATTGAAAAAAAAAATTTTCAGTTGGCAGCATTAAAGTCGCTAAAAAATGTCATTGTGGTTTTTTTTGCACACAAAGTAGCAAACATAAAAGATTGACCTCTGGTCATTCTGGAGGTAAGGTCTGAGTGTTCAGATCATTTAACCTTTCTACATTTAGACACTCTTTAACTCACAGACATTAAATCTTTAATTGGAGTTTTATGTCCTAAAGCGACATAAAGTAGTGCAGAATTTAAAGTCAAAGGTTTAACATCTTTTTACAAAAAAGAGTCTAACCAAAGCCTGCTCTTTCACATGCAGAATTTAAATCAATTGTCTTTGAATCGGTTTATTTGATTGGACTGAACCGACTATGAATTTAAATTGAATGTTTTTATTTTTTTTTAAAAAACAGCATTTGCTTTGAATTCCAAAAGCAAATGGGGCCAAACACAAACGCATGCCTCATTTCCAATTTATATTTGTAAAAAAAAACCCCAATTAAATAGCTTAAGGTTTTGGGTTGTAACATATGAAAATGTGTGAAATACTTCAGCAAATTGCTTTAAGAAAAAATTAGAAAAGGAGAGCGGGAAGTTTCTTTGAGTTCCGAACAGGTTTTGACATTTGTGCCATCGAATATTCCCGATGAAATCTAATGGAAAAGCAAACTTTTGACCACATATAATCAACTTTCATAGGCATTGCTATGAAAGTTGCATTTCATAGCAATGCAACTAAACCTCGAAAATCGTGGGTGCACTATTTCACCTCGAAAATATCATGTCCATATCCATTCCTGACAAGCTATTAGTAACCGTTTACCCTATGAGTCATCGGGGTAGATGTTTTATCAGCCGCTAAATATAACCTCCACATATTGATGTGCTGCTAACAGAGACCGAGTTCTCAAGAAAACAAGAAAAATGACTTCATTTTAGGGACATGGAAAGCATCGTCTTTAGTTGTTCATGTTTCGACATGAGTTTTGTATATATAAGTATCCAATCCTTTTAATTATTTCAGTTTGAATTAAGAAAAAAGTTGAAATCTTAATTTATTTAGTTTTTTGGTTTTTTTAAATTAAAGACATCTGATTTGCTAGTTCTAGCCATTTCCAGTAGGTGGCGGTAATGCACATCTACACGTTGCTTGCCAACCGCAATAAAGAAGAAGAAGAAGTAACGGTCGCTGCTAGTTCGTCTGTTCAAACCAAGCTTCAATCAATCTTTTCCTATTCAATTGTGATTTATACTGTTAAGGATAAACTAAGTGACAAAGTAACAAACATTTTACCTGCAACATTTAACTCTCAGTCGGTTAATTTAGCCGTGGAGGCTGTAGCTAATGACGACTCGGCTAACGGCCCAACTGTTCCCTCTCAGCCTGAGCTAAAATGAACAATAGAAAAAAAAGAAAAAAAAAATCTATAAAATAGCTCCAATCCACACTTTTTTTTTTATTTTTTATTTTTACACCGTTTTACCTTAATATCAGTGAGGTTCAGAAATGTTTTACATGTTCCTTTCCCAGCATGTGCTACACAAAAGGATCGCAGGTGAAGTGCAAATCCAGAAATTACTTTTAGACTAAATACAGAAAATATGATGATGGCACTAATTAGTGATGGTGAGATGAAGCCTCATGAGGCATTGAACCCTTTGAGAAAGGGTTCATTTCTTGAGGCTTCATGTGCTCACGAAACCACCTACTGGCCAGGTGTATAATCACAGCCAGCTGTATCTTAACACATGTGATGCAT